>JAULCC010477495.1:0-29173 GCA_032358795.1 Nuttallia obscurata | reverse complement strand
CCCCCCCCGCCCCCCCCCCCCCCCCCCCCCCCCCCCCCCCCCCCCCCCCCCCCCCCCCCCTGAACCCCGGCCGGTCACTTTATCCTGACACCGACAAACCAGTCGTAATACTAACCCTAAATCCTGAGCGTCAATGAGGGAAGCCGTTACTACCATTTTTAAAGTCTTTTGTATGACCCGGCCGGGAATCGAACCCGCGGCCTCTTGCACCGAAAGCGGACGCTCTACCACTTGAGCTAATTGGACGTTTTTTTCGTCCTGAACGAGAGATCGGTACATGTTTCCATACAGCGTCCTCGATGTTTATTTTACCAAACAATCCCACATCTACTCGAAAGTTCCATTTTCATTCAATTCACTGTTCTGTTAAAAAAAGCATATCCACGTAATTTATAGTTTATTGTAGAGTAATGTAGGACTTTCCTTGCTCTGGTCAACAATATAACACTTCAAATTTAAAGAAATTTAACATCACATGATCATTGTAAATATTCTATTGCACCAATCGTACTATCTCTTTTGGTAAACACCAAGTCCAGTGAGCTGGATAAACTCTCTTCTCTAAATCGAGTATGTTCGGTTGCATACTGAGTTAAGTAGCTCCGTAATTTTCAAATTCTAGAAACGCTGTTGTTTCACCGATGCTGCAATCATTTAGCGATCAGTCTATCTCTGGAGTTAAAATCACCTGCTATTAAAATGTGTGAGTCTTTCATGTTTGTAGCTATCACTAGAATGTCATTTAAAGCCTTTTTGTTTTCATTAGTAGAAAATGGGGCTTTTGTATATAACACCGTTTAAAAGTTTATCATCACCAAGCTGATTAAGTGTTCTCACAATCTGTTAACGACTCGTCTATGTTAGCAGCAAGAATACTCTTCGTGTATATGGCAAAACCTCTTCCAGCATCGATACTTTGAAACAACAAATCAAATAATAAACATTCACAACTCAATTTGATTCATAACTTACATTTAGGACTAGATGCACTGCTTGTGTTTCTGCATTACCACTTTCTATCTCTGGTTCCATTAGCTTCAAACGAAAGCGGTTACTTATAGGGTTATTTTCCCGTATAGTTATCAATGTCAACTGCTTGAAAATGACCTATCAAAGATCGCCGCTAGAGAATTTAATAAGAGCAAAGGATATTTAGTTTTTTATCATGTGACTATGGCTCCTAGTGGCCTTAAAAAATGGGTAACCTAATAAACTTAGGTTTATTCGGTCAGTACAAGTGATTCGGCTTGTAGACGTAGCAATTTCTTTTACGTGATAACAAAACTATTTTACTCAATACATAAAGCAATTTAGAGACAACTGTATAAAACTACAGGCACTTGAACATCTTATTTCTCTCTTGATATGTACACCATGATCTAAAAATAAAGATTGATAAAAAAATAAATAAATAAAGGTACCGGCCGAGTCTCAAACCAACGCCAATAAATAAAAAAAGGCTTACCAGACCAACGCTATAACCACTACGCCACCGAGGCTTATATCTTTACAATCGTTTTTTATCACATGACGTTGCTTATTTTCGGTGTAATATAATCATTACGTATTTTCTTATACATACGACACGTTACATATTAGAACCGATTTACCCGACCTATATATTCATCCGCGACATAGTTTACAGAATAACACTAACCGTTGCATTGAAGTTAAAATTTAGTTGTTTTTTTTATTTGTTAAAGTTAAAATTTTTATGCAACTTCGAATTCTAGACAGGGGTTTGATACACCTTTTCCACTAAAATGTGAATCTACTTTTTTTTTGCACATGATAATCAATAGATTTACCATAGCGTCGTTATTTGGTTCACATCATGCATTGAAATAGCTAAATGGAATTTTCAGCTTTCATCTTCCTTAATTATTTTGTCATGTGATAAAAAGAATATCAGATTCATTTATACTTTATATAAAATTTTATTTCGCTCGTCCTGTAACCTCTATTAAGCTCGCCAGAGGCTCGCTTAATAAAGATTCCTGGAATCGTCTAATAAAATTTTATATAAAGTGAAAACTCATCAGATATCCTCTATACATATATCTAAACCCAACATAGCGAAGCCAAAAATAATCTGTAGACTGGTTTCAAATATTTTATTAGTGCACACACGAGGGAATGAATTAAAAGATTATTTTTTAATAAGATAAAATCAAACAATAAAAACATACTACAGATATTTCTTCTGTAAAACTTTATTGTCAGTGGATGAAATTATCTTACATCGAATAATCTTGGAAAAATATTTAGTCACGTGCCCCTCCACTTACAAAAAAATCCCATTCCCTTCAGTAAATTTTGCCCCTAATTTCAGGGTCTTTGCTCATACTAAGTGGAACAATGAATAATACAAGATTCATCTCTTTAAATCTTTTTATCTCTTTCGTTCATCCTCTTCTTTCGCTACATGAATTACAGAAATAGTTGTAGAAGTTAAGTTATGTTCATATATAATAAGTAAGCAGCCCGTTTAGTACTGATTCTTGGATCTACAATAGCTCATTTGTATAATTCTTGCAAATAAGTTCTCACCTTTTAGGAGTTTTCAGTAGCAGTGCCTCTTTAAAGGGATTCGCGCCCAAGTGAATATGACATAAAAAATGATTGAAATTTGCAAAGAAAGTAATCAAACATATATAACCATCACATTAAAATAAAAACTGTGAGGTCACCGTACTTACTTTTTTGTAAACAGGCTCTAGAAAATATGACCGATTGCATATTTTGCATGTATTCGAATGAAGAAATTTTTGTTTTTAATTTGTTTTGTTTGGAATTTAACGTTTCTTTAACAGCATTTTAGTCATATCGCGACGTCCAGCTCATTACAGGTGGAGGAAGACCCTGGGGACTTCTGTACACTATTTCAGGCACAGGGCGCACCTGGGTAGAACCAGCGACCTACCGAAAGCCAGCTGGAAGGCTTCCTCACTTGAAAAATCCGAAGTGCCCAGACCGGGATTCAAATCTACAGCCGCGAGGGGCTGAGAGATGACTATAACCACCCGGCCATGGAGGTTCCTCGACTGAAGAAAAAAGTATATAAGTTCTATATCTAACCAATGAATACCTATTGTCGAACCTTGGTTTGGTTTTTGCACATAACCAACTTTATTATGTCAGATAATATACTTGAGTCAAAAAGACGGTTTGCACGAACACACAGAAAGAAATTACAGAAAAAAAGAAAATATTAGCAAATGTTCAAAATATAACATGAAAATCTCTAATTTTATGACAATAAACTGTACACAAACGTGCATAATTTAAAAACAAGACATTACTATGTCTTCAAAATCGACCTTTGTACAGCTGTTGTCATACATAAAGAGAGAATATACAGAAATTAATATGTCATAGTACTGTTTTTCAAATATATACGAAAATTAAGATGTAGCTTATGTGCTAATTTTAGGGAAATTGTCTATTTCGACAGATTTAGCTTGTATGATTTAAAACTATCTAACGCCTCACCCTACGGTCTTCAAAATTGCCAGTAAATTTGAGCATTTATAGTTTATTACTCCTGTAGATTGAGGCCATTTTATAGCATAAAAAATAAGGAAATTTCCAAAGAAAATGAATTCGTGTACGAATTTGGTCAGATAATTTGTCTTTCGTAGGTATAATAATTCCTATCAGGAGTTAACTCTTGCGTTGTCGTCCATGTTATGACTATTCCTCTCAGGGTTTCCTCCTGCTATGTCTCTGTGTATGAGCATTTATCTCAGTATGCATCTCTTGCTCTGTCGTCCATTGGTTTGAGGATTCCTCTCGAGACTTTTCTCCTACATTGTCGTCAGTGGATATGAGCCTTTCTCTCAGGTTGCTTTGTTGTTCATGGTTATGAACATTCATTTCAAAGTATGCCTTCTGCTTTGTTGTCCCTGGGTATGTAAAATTCTCCATGAATTCATCTCCTGCAAGTTGTCGTACCTCGGTATGAACATACTTGTTAGGATTTACCACCTGTTCTGTCGTCCATGGTTACGGGCATTCTTCTGAGGATTTCTTTACCTTTGTTTTTCTGGCCATAGTTATGCAGATTCTTCTCAGGATTATTCACGGTTTATGAGCATTCCTCTAGGTATGTTCCTCCTGCTTTGACGTCCTTATATTTCCAGGATGGATTCTTCACGAGGTTTTTTCTCCTGCTTTGTCGTCCACACGTTTGATAATTCCGATCTGGGTTAACTCTTGCTTTGTCGTTCATGGTTATGACCATTACTCTCACAATTTGTCTCCTGCTATGTCTCTGTGTAAGAGCAATTGTATCAAGATTAATCTCTTGCTTTGTCTTCCATTGGTTTGAGGATTTCTCTCGGGACTTTCATCCTACTTTGTCAACAAGTTTCATGCGCATTTCTCTCAGCATTTTGCTTTTGCTTTGACGGCAATGGGGATGACCATTCCTCTCTGAATTCACTTCCTGCTTTGTCGTCCATGGTTATGAGCATTCTACTCGTAATTTTCCTCTTGCTTTGACGGCAATGGGTATGACCATTCCTCTTTGAATTCACTTCCTGCTTTGTCGTCCATGTTTTTGAGCATTTTTCTCCGGATTTTCCTCTTGCTTTGCCGACAGGGGTAATGACCATGCTTTGTCGTTCATGATTATTAACATTCTACTCGTGATTTTCCTCTTGCTTTGAAGGCAATGGTTATGAGCATTTTCTTCGTAATTTTCCTATTGCATTGACAGAAATCGGTATGACCATTCCTGTCTGAATTCACCTCTTGCTTTGTCGTCCATGGGTATGAGCAGTTCTATCGGAATTTGGCTTTTGTTTTGTCGTCCATGGTTATTATCATTGTTCTCGGGAGGTCAACCTGCCTTGTCCATGGTAATGAGCACTCCTCTCGGGATTTCATCCTGATTTATCGTCAATGGGTATAAGCATTCATCTCAGATTTTTCTCTTGCTTTGCCTGCATTGAGTAGGAATATTCCTCTCTGAAAATGACTATAATTATACTGTAAATCAATTCACTAACATATATAACACATTTTGCAAAGCTCTTGATGAGGGGGTTGAGGTAAGAGCAAACCTTTGAGGTATTTCAAAAGCTTTCGATAGAGTATGGCACAAAGACTTGAAAAAGCAGGGGATACAGATAATCTATTTAGCTGGTTTAAGGATTGCTTATCAAACCGGCAGCAATGTGTAACTCTATCAGGTGCTACTTCTACTATGCGTCAAGTCACAGCCGGTATCCGACAGGGATCTATATTAGACCCTCTTCTATTTCTGGTCTTAATCAATGACAATGTCGATGATATCCAATCTACAATAAATCTATTTGCTGACGACACAAGTACATACATAAGTGTAGATACTCCGAACAATACTGCGCTAGCTCTCAACACCGACCAACACAAAATTCAAGAGTGGGCAAAAGACTGGTTAGTTACGTTCAATCCCGAAAAACTGAATTATAAACAATATCAGATTAAACTAAACCTGAACATCTACACTTACTCATGAATCAAATTAATATCAAGAAAGTAAATTGATAAAAACACCTTGGCTTAATATTTTCAGATAATGGAACTTAGCATAAAATATTGATTGTTATAATTTTAGGTATACAAATCTACTAGAAGTGCCTCAATGTACAACAACTAGGTATGGGGAAAGCAGTTTTAGATATGCCGCTCCGTTCTGTGGAATCCATTTCCAGAAAACGTTAGAAAAACTGCTAGTTTTAATTAATTTAAAACCTGAGTGCACACAGGAATGGCCAGGACTGCAGGCGCTCTATATATCTTGATACTCTTTGCAACTTCTTCCGGCAGAACCGGTCCGGCATCATTTTTAAAATCCCAGATTTTATTTATTTACTAGTACGCTTATTTCTTTCTTTTATTTTGCTGTTGGATTTTCTTGATGGCTTATTAATTTGTGTATCTGCTTTAGATGTATTCTTTGTTCCTTCTTGCGTGTCTGCTTTCTATGTTGCCTGGCATAAATTTTTAAAACCTTTAGTTAACCACCATGCTTTGAAGCTGTCATTTCATTTTCATTGTGATTTGCTTACTTTTAGTTTCTTTATATGTATGCTTTGTTTTAGGCTCTTTATCTTTCATTCATTATACAGTCATAAATCATGCTTTGCTATATCTTTATGTGCTACTGAAAGGGACTATTTATACTGAGTTACGGAATAAATGATGTCACTTGTATGTTATTTGCTGTATTTGCTATGTTTTATGAGCTACAGTAAGGAGCGGCTGCTCACCCCAGCTCAAGTCTAAGGTGATATTCTTTTCTAGTTTTTTGCTTCTTAAGTAAAGCTACCTTTTAGACCAAACATTTTTATTCATATTAATCTCTTATTTAAAGCATTTCTTAAGCCTTTAGTCGCTTATGTTTTTTTCTGTTGCACTGTCTTTCCGACTTGAAATAAAATTTGTTTTATCTTATTGATTTCATTTAAGACAATGCATGGATAATAATTCATTCTATGTGAAAATTAAAGTTTGAACTGAGTAGAAAATGCCTAGAAATGATATATATATATGTCCCGATGTTATTTGGGAAAATTGTACAATTTATTAATCAAACGAATTAGAAAAATATCTGATAGAATCAGCGAGAATAGTTACTGGTGTTTCTAGACTATCACCTCTTAACAAATTATATCGTGAATGTGGATGGGGACATTAAAAACAAGAAGACACAAACACAAGCTTACTCAATGTTTCAAAATAATAAACAAACTGACACCTACTTGCCTAAGTGACTTTAATCCTGAACAGTTCGGAAATGTATCAATGTACAATCTTCGTAATCCAGAAAGATTACGTAAGTAGTTATTCCTTGTAAAACTACACTATATTCAACTTCATTTCTACCTTCTGCAGTAAATGCAAGGAGCGCTCTGTCCATCGCAATCGAAAATGCCGAGTCAATTACAATTTCCAAAGCTAAACTGAATATGGACCGACCAGTCATATCTGAATTTTCAACCCTAGCCCTAAACCCTAATCCAGGTTGGCTCAAATATATCATTCGCGTCTTAGAACTGAAAGTAACGCTCTTGCAAAACAGTATTTAACAAAAAAAAATATTCAAAACCCTATTTGTCTTTGCGGAGGTGGTATAGAAAACAATTCCCATTTTCTTTTACACTGTCCTTTTTATACAACACAACGACGATCGCTTTTAAATAGCATAATCGCCATTACGAGTCTGAGAATTACATTTGATTTACTACTGTTTGGAGATAACATGCTCACGGAAGATGAAAACATTTCAATTTCGTAAAGAGTTCAGACATACATTGTATAAATTAAACGGTTTTCTTAGAGTTCAACTAATTTGATATATTACCTCTGTTATTGTCTTCAATTGATTTGAACTAAAACTTTCTGGTCTTGGTAACTTGTTAAGGTTATATATATTAAATACACATGCTTCAAACGTATATCTCCTCAGACAATAAAAGGAAAGAGGAAAATCAGGCTTTCTTTAGAGGCCGTCGGGGAGACCCACCTACTATATTTTTGGCTGAAATAAAATTAGATTAGGATATAAATTGGAAAATTGCTTTTGAACACGTCTGTTGATCCCAAACCAATAAATGCATACATTTGTATATAGTTTTTGTTGTTAACTTGAAATAGTTCATCGATAGTCCTTCGTTTGATATATAGTTCTTTAGTAGCATTCAACCCATTTTTTAAAGAATAAATTTGTAAACGCCCATAATATAACTGAAAGCATACGTCGACTGTTGGAGGAATGGACACACGGCTGTGCAGTTTATCAAAAGAAAATACAACACTTATAATGTAGGTTTTATAACCAAAACAGGATGACATGCTTTACAAAAAATGAAAAAATGAGTTATGACAGTCTTTAAACCAGGAAGATAATTTTGTTTAATAGTCAACACGTGGGTGGCTTTAACAAACAACAAACTACTGCATGACACCATTCCCAAACGCCTATATTTATGTTATTAAAATCAAAAATGTTTCTATATATCTCGTGGTGTGTGTGTGTGTGTGTGTGTGTGTGTGTGTGTTTTAAATACCTCTGTAATGATATAAGTATACGGAATTTATTAGAAAGTTTTAAGGAAACTTCATATCTTAAAAGTCCATAGCCCTGTAATTAAAGATTTCTTGGCATACAGAAACTCAACTTCATCATTCAAGTTAACTAGTTTCCAGTTTTTTCAAACAAATTATGCTAGACCTGATTATATAATTAGATGCTGACAGTTTCTTTAATTTTAATCAAAATTAAAAAGTTATCTCATCTTCTTGAAGAATAAGATTTAGTTCAGGATTCTTTCAGTTTTTTGTGCTGCGTTTCTGTATAACTAAATAATTGTTTACCAATCTCCGTCAAACTTGCTGGCTATGCACCAAGTTCAAAACAAAGAACAATATCATGTTGATTTCGATTTGGACGATATTCGCTCTATATAAAATGAGTAGGTTAACACAATGCAGTCTGAATAAAAATTGCAACATCACAGGCGGATGCAGGTAAAACCATAAATCTGCATGTAGATTCACCTAGTTTGTGTTTTCTGAACATACTGAAATGTCCCTAGAATGCATCAGATGCAATTCTTTATTTCAAAATGTTCCGGGGGAGCATGCCCCCTAAGGCATACACCCCTAGTACGTATATTATAAAATCATCGTCCAATCATGCCCCTGACTTGGATCTGAATGAGTTGACGTCAAGTATATGTTAAATGTTGTATCATCAAGATTCTAGCTATGACAAAAACAGTTTAACGGAAATAAAAGAAATTAAACAGTTTAACGGAAATAAAAGAAATTAAGCGCTTGAGGCTGTTGCGAGGGACTCCAACCCCTTGTACCCCTGGCATTACCATGAATTCACCCGGAACCCCTAGCGGCCAAAAAGAGCAAATTTCAGAACTTAATCACCACTCCCCCCCCCACACCCCCACCCCCCGGCCACTGAACATATTGATTGTTTTGCCTCGTCGAAGATACAAAAAATGACATTCAGTTCAGTTCAAATCAACAGTCCATTCGGTATAAACAATGCAGTATTCATCGTCAATACATAATCTATGGCGGTACAGTAAATTGTTCTAAGATCAAGAGAAGAAGAGAAAAAAGGAGAGTAGAAACCAATCATGATACAATTATTAAATATAAACTGCCTATATGTTAATGTTGTGTTTTATACGATGATGTAAGTATGTACAAAAGTCTGTGTAAAATATAAATGATCTGTGTATGAATTCGTATATTCTTAACAGCGATTTTAAATACTGGGAAATTGAACAGACTCTGGGTTGAGAAAAGAATGTACAAATAGCCAAAGTGAAATAATGTCCGTGTGTATTATTGTATTCTCATTTTAGTGGGACCGACCTACGTACGGTGGCATCCACGGGACATACAATATATATATAATTCTATCGCGTGCGCACGCATATGAGTTAAAAAACAGAATAGCTATATTCACAATGATTGATTGATTGAGTTGGGTTTAACGGCACCGCGACACTTAATAGGTCATATAGCGCCGATATTCACAATGAAGGTCGAGTATCGCAATTTATTAATTCGTGAATTCTTAAACACATAAAATATTGGGAAATTCATCAGATGCTTACGGTGAAATAAAAAAGTGTTTTTCTATCACGTGCGATTTAGTATTTGCGTGTGCACAGTAATCGTAGCTAAAAGGAACATGAGAAAGAGAAGTCATGTTTCAATATGGCAAATGACTAAATTGATATTACTATGTGCGCACGTGAAGGCTACCGCATGCCGTACGTGTGCGTGCGCATGCAATAGAAATACCTTTTATGTCCCTTTTCGCACCGTAGATTCTGAATGAAGAACCATACAACTAGCTACTGCGACAGAAAAACATGTGTTATGAACCTTCAAATCAGCGTAGTTCTGTTAAGGTTATTTCAACTTTGAGTTTCCCGATAAATTTCACCGAGTTGGCATTTGTAACTTCATCTCTCAATTAAGGGGTAGATCTAGATCTAGATTATTTCCTCTCAAACAAAACGTTTGAAATATTTCTTATTTTTAAAATATCTGACAAACATATTTTAATGTCCGGGCAGTTTGGGATTAAATTTTCCCTTTAATGAGCCCCGCCGTCGTCATCTCTTATCAAACTTCAACATGGAATCGAATGCATTCTTCGCGAGCATAGTCTATCTCATTGTGGCACGCTCTACGATTATGCGAGTCCTCAGTCCATGGGCAGTTAATTCAGCTGTGCCTACAGGCTTAGTAATCTAGGAACGATAATTCTACGTAGAAAACCAACTCACGAATGGGTGAATCATAAAATGTGATACTAGTCTACATTCCTTATTATAACTGTCGGAAAAGCTAACATATGCGCTAAAAGTATATCTAGATCTAAACAATCTATTCAAATCGAAAGATAAAGTTTACAATGATTTCAGAAAGTACGGAAAAACGATGACGTCAAGATGATGTGTGACGTCATTTCCGTCATGTTGTTTATTCAATATGGCGATTTAGAAGCAGAAAGCTGCAGAAATAGATTAGCTTTATTTTGATAGTCATTCTTCGGTAACTGTAATATGTACAATGAAAAACAGTTATTCAGAAGGCAATAAACTTACTGCACTAGAAATGCAAGTTTTTATAATAATAGAATATTTCCTTACGCTTTAAAATTAATTCCATGCTCATTGCCTGTATGCAGCACTTCAAAGAAACAAACGTCAATAGCATATTCGAGTTTTCATCCTTATTTGTTTAATAGATTGGTTGAGTTGGGTTTTACGGCACCGCAACACTGTATAGGTTATATGGCGCCATTCAGGAAAAAACTTTTTGGATCCACATCTCTTTTACATTGAGATAAAAAAATATGGGATATGGATCCAATAACTTAATACCTGCTGGAGAATCAGAGATGTAGAAACTCCAGATTAAACGTTCAAACCCTATTAGTCGCCTCTTACGACCATGCCAGGGTTTATTAAGCAGTGGTCCCAATTCTTGTGCTACATTAGCACGCCCCAGGCCCAAAATGGGGCGCTTATTTGGACGATTGACTACAAAGATGTGTTTTTCAGATGAATCATATTTCTATTTGAGTTCTCCAGTAAACAAACATAATTGTCAAACAAACGTTTATGTCGACTAGGGGGTGGGGGAGAAATCTGACTTTTATTCGAAACACTCTTCACGACGAAAAAGTGACGGTGTGGACATCACTGGGCTCAACTTGTATGATCGGCCCAATTTTTTACGAATCACAATGTAAGTTACAAACAGTGAGTAGTGGTCGGTATCTGGCGGCATTTTGAAGAAAAAAAGTTCCTTCCCCTAGTTCCTGCATTGGGCAGAAAATGCATAAGCATAAAATGAAACATGGTTTCACCATGACGGAGCTACATGTATATAATAATTTCCCGCTGGACAGGTGCTCGACTTGCAGCGAAAATTGCTCGGTGAAAAGTTCATTTAAAACAGACAGAATTTGGCAACTGCGTTCTCCAGACCTAAGTCCGTTTGGTTTCTTTTTATGGGGATATTTGAAAGCCAAAGTTTATAAACCAAAGCCAGATATAAATTAAGAAGAAGTTAAAACTAACCATAAGCAGAGAAATGAGAAAGTTTACATATGTTGTACATGTTGATGAGTAGGTTCCATTAATACAAAACCACTACATCCATATGCTATACCATTACAGTATACTTCAAATGCAACTTTGTACTTACTTTATAGTTTAGATGAATGTTTTAAATGGTGCGACATTTTCTAAAGTTACACGCGGTAAAAGACGTATTGATCATATATTTCGAATCGCCCTATACCATATGTTTTCGTCACGTATGTAAATCTACAAACATTAAATATTTTTGCAAATCCACAAGTAGGAGTGGGAAACAACCAACATTATATAGATCTAATGTATCTTTCTTTCGCTCAGATAGATCTATATATTCTTAGTGAATATAGAACTAAATGGGGAAAAATACTTGTGAATTTGCGAAAAAAAAAATATTTGTAGATTTACACACATGACGTAAACATGACGTAAACCTGTGCCCTGTACAAAACAATTTAACCAAATGCCATTAATTGTCGTTTCCATTATTTCACCAACTAGCTGATTAAATATGTGGCAAATCAATCGGATAGATATTTGGTATCAAACAGAAATAAAATCAAATTTTAAACCATGTTTGAATTTTAATGTTCAGATTTTAGATTGCATGAGTTGTTTGTGCTTTTTTTATTTTTGCTTCATGAAAATTCTGGAGATGTCTTGACAGCACTTTTTTCGCCCAACTGGTCCATCTCGATTCCGGCTCTGCAACGCAATGTAAGTTTTGAAATAGACCTATCTTTAAGAATATATGTGGTGTCATATAGTCTACACAAGTTCCACAAGTTTAAAGTTATTTGTTGTTGAAAAAAATCACGACAAACAGTATTCCATATAATGTACCATAACAGTTACGAATACACGCTATGTGGTTTCATGTAGTTGATATCACAAAATTGTTCAATTTGAATGGTAAATTTTACCCTTTTCAAGTTATCATAACTCAAATAAGTAGTTTTATAGCTGAAAGGACAGGCTTAGACTTATTCGAATTATTTTATACTATAAATAATGCAAACCGATGCATCATTCTATCATCCAAATGAATATTATAAAATACTGCACTTATTTGACGTTGTGTATTGAATAAGACATTTAAGGCTCAAATCACAATTATATGCGACACATTTTTACATTTAAATCAGTGTTTGTACAGATGTAGAATCTATATTTGTATTCCTAAATCTAAGATGTAAGGCTCTGTACTCACACAACATAAGAAGTTCGATTTTCTTTCCAGTGGTGTGTAACCTAATATTGTTAGTTTGCTACACACTGATAGTGTTTAAAAATTTATTAAATTATCACTGTATGCATGTACTCTACATTCATTATCTTTTATACTTTAATTTATCCCCATATGACCCACATATTAAAATACACAGAGAGCGCGAGAGAGAAGAGAAGAGAGAGACAGAGAGATTGAAATACACATATCCGCATTTAAATCTACACATCTCATGTACCTGGGAATACACAAGAGTTATAGACGTTAGCATATAAACATCAGATATATAATTCTTGCACCTCAAGTTTGCCTTTAGCTATTAAGGAATTTTTTTTTATATAAAATACTCTGAAAGACGGGCCTCTTTCAAAATCCCCAACAAGTATAACTGCACAGCTATCCTCTGTTCACAGCGCTACTTTCCCCGCGATGTTTGGGAATATTGATGCAGACGAAAATAATGAAATCGAATCTATCTCGCGCACATGTTGTCATGGTGTGCCGACAACGATTAATGCTAAGTTATCTCCCATGTCATACTCCGCACTTGTTTGTTCGACCCAACACACGGTTTTCCTTTAGTTTGCTTTCGATATACGCCTATACGGGGGGAGATGTTTTATAACGGGAACAGCCTTAGAAATCGACAAATTTATTTGTACATTTTGCTCCTTTTACAGGTCAAATTTTCAGACCATTTCTATATTTTTGTTACTTTTGCATCGACGCTAAACAAAATTTTTGATTTCGCTCAGTAATTCAGCCGCTGTCTCTCACGCCAGATTATCTTAGGTAAAAAATGAACAGACACTAATGTGTGCTCAATAATACGAGACTTCGCCGATGATTGACGTCAGAACGAAAGCCCTGTGGCAAAGTTTCTACCGGTTGTTTTACCTCCTACCTAGTTTGTTTTCCTTGTATATACAGTTTCTGCAAACTAGGTTATTTCATACTAGATTGCAATTTTTATGAAAAATTAGCTTATTTTTTTACATATTTTTCTACATGACAGTCGGGTAGTTCCATGCACTGAAATCGAAGCAGGTAATAGATTTCCGTTGTGGGGAGGTAAATACACCAGCTAATTGAATCGGCAGAATTGAAAAGAATGCCTGTGACGCATCACCACCATAGATGTTTCCTCCTCCGCCAAGTGGACGATCTGTTAAAAAGAAATCCCTAATCTTATCGAATAAATACAACAAGTTCAAAACATGTATATGAGTGAAATAAACAAAGCAAATTGTCGTTAACTCATAGAGAATGAAATTTGTAAAGCTTTTAGGGCCTACATTTTGATAAATTCTAAAGGTTTTGTTGCGTAGGAATTCTTTACTGATCATCTCAGATATTCCCGCTTAGTGAAGTGTACCATATAATAGGTCTGTTTATGATAAGGCCATGCTGCCATCCAAGCTATTTTCTTGACTCAAGGTATCACCCCTGAATAACAATACACGTGTGTCAGAGACTGAACTCACATCAAAGTGGATAGATAGAACAGGACATGTGACTTGGATGAACAGAAAAGGTCATTCTGCGTTCTCGGATTTCGGGGAGTATGTTTTGTTGCTTTCAGATAGAAAGAACGTTCGGAGAGATAAATAAGAGGTATGTGTTGTTAATAATTGTACCCCGTTTACCTTGATAGGTGGTACAGGGCCAAGGTATGAACTTGGAGAATGGAGAAAAACAAAGCATGTTGAGCTCCAAACTGCGTTCACCTACACAACACAGTGAAGCTAACACAATGGACTCATTTCAAGATGGTGGTCAACAGCACATGAATCCCGAGCACACCGATTACCAGGGTGGTATGGATGGTTCATACATGACTCCAGAGATGAACAACTATGGACCCAGTCCTGGTGACCAGGGTATGGGAAATGATAGTTATGGTAGAATGAATGATGGACTACATCATGCTCAAATGTCACAGTACAATTCCTACAGCAGGCAGGGATACACAAATATGGATAGCAATAATATTGGAGGAAGTGAATATTCTGGTCATGGTGCAGGATATGGTCAGTATCCACAGCCTGGAAGTCGTCCTGGCTTCTCAGGGGTTCCACGGCCAGGCATGTCACCAATTCGACAGGTGATGCCGTCCCATGGCATGGGTATGATGCCAGGGGGATACAACCCAAATCAACAAAGAATGATGTCAGGGCAAAGTATATCGCAGCAGTCGGGGCCAACGCCAACATTGAATCAACTTCTTCAAACTCCAAATGCACAGCCCCGATATCAGCATAACAACTATGATGGCTATGCAGGGCCACCGCAAAAGGGAGGGGATATGGGTGGATCCAACGGTCCATACGGTATGCCACAGGGGTGGATGCAGAACCAAAGAGGGATGGGCTCGTACCCGCAAATGCCAATGTCTGGATCTTCCCTATACAGAGGACAGGTAAGCAGACAACATGACATCAATATAGCACTTGTTCACTTGCTGAAGAGAATATCAATAACATATTCATATCACCCGCGGTTTTGAAGATGTTTTATTGACATTTATTCTGAGTGTGTTTATCTCATCTGATTAATGACTCAGTCTATTGTTATATAGGTTAAACAGTAATCTCACTGGATTGGGAAATTCCCGATACTTTAGGGTTAAGTAGTTAGTTCAGGATGAGAAACATTCATTGGCACAAGAAGCTTGTATATCTACACAGGTGGAAATAAATTCATCTGAGGGAGACTGCTTGTTATGTACAGTATACCTCCAGCTACCAGCAGAACTAAGAAATGTATCTGATTATGAAATGCCATACTTTTATAGCAGTGGTTGCATTTAAAGATGTCAGTTATGAATTTTTCAAGGCTGTAATTGTAATAGTATTTTTGTGCAGACATTGAGAGACTTTAGCCTAGAGTGAATTGTTATTAAGGTTAAATCATGTGACTGGCCAAAGTTGCTGGAATCTCACAATTTTTACACGTACCACGACTTCAAAAGCTGATCGATCCTAGCTATACATGGTGCTGCTTGAATTAGTCGTATGAAATGTCAAATGTGTCTTGGTTAGGATTTTTTTTTTCATTTTTTAACAGACAAGAGGTTGATAGACATTTGTAAATTTATAAGTCTTTTAAAATGCCATGACTGTGCAAGTAAATCCTAGTAAAAAGTAGGCAACATATTTGAAAGACCAAGCACAAAGTATGCCACTGTCACAGATATAGATCCAACTTCTAGAATCACTAGTAGCTGCAGATCAGATTTAAATTTTGATTATGTCATATAGCTTTGCAGTGTAATGTCAAAATCATACACATTTTACCTCAGTTTTAATGACAAATCTAACAAATACTCCTGATATGGCATACGTAATATTCAAGTTGTCTGGGCTTTAGTGCGCTTAATGAAATACAGTGTAACATTTTGTGCCAAGGCATACATACTTTTTAGACAGATACAAAAGAACAGACTTGTTACTATTTTAATTGAAAACCCTTCAAGAATTTTCACTCATATCAAGGTAGTTGACCATCTGTCAGTGACTTGACAAATTCCCCATTTCCATTGATGAAATTTGCTCATCACTGAGGTTGCAAGACTTGAATTTTAACCTTCATCTCTTTGATTTAATACAGACAAAAGTTTGTTTCCTCTACATCACTAGGGCTGACCCAGTATGAGTACAAGCTTTGTTTGTGGGTACCCGGTCAGACAATTACCAGTGTTTACCTATTCACTATTGTAATATATCATGTACGGAAATTGCTTGCACTTTTAAAAGGGAAACTGATGCTTAAAATATCTATATAAGGAAATGTGCTACAAAGCTCTTTTTCAGAGAAATCAAAGTACTGAAACTACTGATGTTGGGTTCAACCTGTGAAGCTGGGATAGTGAAGGAAACAAGGCATTTTTATTATAAAGGTTAAATGAAACCATTATACGTTTGTAGGAAAATGTTTAAGGCTAAACAACAAGTAACAAAAATAATTCTAGGGCTGTAAATGGCAAACATACAAATCAGATGATTTCAGCTAACTATATACTGAGTTCCGAAAACTCGGTCATTCTTATCATCGACCACACAAATGCTGCAAATTAACCCATAACAGCGATGTTCAATGTATAGGTAGAAAATCTAGACAGCAGCTTTTGAATGGACCACATTGAACTCAGAAGTACACACATATTGCTTAGTTTTCCAGTGACTATAAACGCTATCAACAAATCACTACATCATTTTTAAAATTTATTCAATGACACCACTTAAATTAAGCACATTGCTTTGAAAGTCACACATATCAAGCACCGGAAATCAGCCGGTCTAATCACTGACCACCCCTGTACCGCAAATTAGCCTGTACCAAAAGTTTACGCCCAAAATATTCATTTGCCTTTAAACTTCACTCTGTACAAAAATAGACTGTAAAATTGCACAATTTAAAACAGCATGCATTGTGTTAACTGTTATATTTTCAATAGATAACATTTATCTTGAAAATTCTGACTTGTAAACGACAAGAAATGGCTATGTTGAAGCCTAACTACTTTTCCTATAGCGGGTCAAAAACTTGAAACGACCAGCTTCGCTGACGATAACACTGCGATTTCAACCATAGGTTGAACCCGTTAAAAAGTTTTTTTTAGTACAAATTTTAACATCCTTGGATGTTGGCCATAAATCATTTAAGAATCCTGGAAGACTAACAATTGGTGATTAGCCAAACTTATTGAATGTATTATCATCAGGTAATTAAGGCCATTAGGGCAAAGTGGTGTAGTGGATATGGTGTGTGCCTTGTCCTCAGTATGTTGCAGGTTCGAATCTGGATAGGGGCCTTATTTGAAACCAAGTACTGGTTAACCAGGAAATTGACCCGATAACTGATCTTATATGAGTGTATCTAGTTTTAGGTAGGACACTCAGAATTCCCTTAATTTCTGTCATAAATGACTGTGTTAATCTCTGTCGATGTGCCTGATACTTGTTCTTTATGGGATATTTTCCTTGTATCAGCCATTTCTTTGTAGGTTTCTGACTCGGGTTTGATCTTGGAATATTGCACCTGTTGGTTAATGAGAACCTTTTGTTTTTATAAATACTGTCAGTGCTAGTATAACTGGATCACCCTAAAGCAATAATGACCACTTTGCCAAACAATTAGATGATTCAAACAAAGTTGTTGCTTTGTAAAAAATTAATGCCATTGATTTTATGATGCACCAAGGTAACAAATTGTCATGAACAATATCCTTCTCATATTTAATGTCCTTCTACAACAACATGTTTAAGAAATAGAAAGGAAATGTAAAAATCTGATAAGATGACATATTTATATTTATGACCAATTAAGGAACTGTTTTCAACCAAATTAAGTTATTAGGTAGATACTGTTGGCTAGCAGGCATCAAATATTTGTTTCTGAAGTTTTATTTATGGCATGCTAGGGAAATATTTATATAGCTGAATAGTGGGTCACCCTGCCATTCCCCTTTTCCCTGTCCAGTCCACCCCGCTGCCCTTCATCTCGCCAAATTTGTGTCTCGTGGCCCTATTCCTTATATGCCTTGATAGAACCCCAGTACTAGCAATTTACTAACAAGTTTCAGTCTACTAATAATCATGAAGTAAACTTTATAAACAACCCATACTTCACTGTTAACCATACATTGATTATGATTTACTGTGTATCTTTTACAAAATAGCATTAGCTTTCTTTTTCATATTTTATGCACATTGGATAAGCTATTGGTAAAGCATATGGTGAAAAGTGAAAATATGATAGAATACACAAATTCAAGAAGAAAATTGTCTCTTGAGCATATACTTTTACTTATCTAAATGACTAAAAGCACTTTATATACTATCTTGTAATGGCTAAAAACCTAGGAGCTTAGGGGGGCTTTGCTCCCCCCTGATGCCCCAACCAAGACTTTGCCCTGGACCCAATAGGGGTCTATCACAGGCCCCTGTACCCCCAGCTTGCCCTGCCCCTTTTTCTTTTGTAGAAATAACACTACTTGCATTGTCATTGACTTGCAATATGTGGCCCATTAACACTGAAGGTTTGAATCCAGATCTTGGTGTTGCAAATATTTCTAGTAGGAAAGCCTCCCCAGGACCATTGAGGTAGGTCAGTGGTTCTATCCAGTTGTTCTCTGAGATTGAAATAATATACAGACTCCCTGGGGTATTCCACATGTACTGGGCAGGATGTGACTAAGATACTATTGAAGGAAAATTGAATTAGAAAAACATACCATAATTTGTTTAAGTTTTGAAATATATGTCAGAAACTTGAATGAGAGATCTTTTATTGAAAAATGGATATTAAGCATTTGAATGTGTGATACTATACTTAATGTTTGGTTCCTGAGGACAAACTGTAAACAGTTTTACTTAAAGATAGGTCAGAACATAATACAGTAACCACTGTCAAATTAAAGCAATTTTTATTTGAACCTTGCTGTGCTCACTGATTTTGGGTCACTCTATTAACCAAAACGCAGGAATACTAACGAAATATGGAATACCCCAATAAAATAGCCATAGGTTGCCGATATTCAACCTAGGGTGTTTTTCAAAATATTTGTTATGAAAAATAGATATTTAGATGAAGGAAAGTTTTATATTAGTGATATGGTATAATAAAATACACTAAATCAAATAGCAGTAGCATGCATATTTCATAAACTGATGCGATAACTCGTGTTTGTTTTGTGCTTGAAATATCTAGAGAATCAAGTTTTAAATAAATGTTCACCCAATAAATTGATGTCATAATTATTGGCATTTGCGGTAATACTTTAGATACTTATATTTTTTAGTATAATATGATCAAAAAGAAGGTAGTAGTATTCATTTCAACAATCAATGGTTATTCGTATTTTTTAGGGGTATTCCGGTAGTATTCTGGTATTTCAGTGACTAGTGTGAATGCAGAATATAGGTGATAAATATAATACAGGTATCAAATGTGATAAATATAATACAGGTATCAAACGTGATAAATATAATACAGGTATCAAATGTGATAAATATAATACAGGTATCAAATGTGATAAATATAATACAGGTATCAAATGTTCATAATGAACCTGATGTTGTCTTTGTACCTGATATTTGTTGTTCAGATGCCAGTTATTAGGAATTGCCAACATCGAACCTTTCTAGTAAATGAAACTGCTTTACAACTGCCTCATGGTACTAATAAATCACTATTCTCAAGGCTGTAAAATTGGAAACTGTGAACTTAATTTAAATTCTCCTCCTTTATTTGAGCAGCAATTTTGGCTAGTCTTATATTGAATAAATCTTCTTGTAAACCATAACTCATTGGTAAGCATAGAGTCAAGAAACTGTGATTTGCAAGCAGTGAAGATTCAGATAAAAAAAGGAATACATGTGTTGAAATTACTCCTGATAGTGTTGACATTTTGTCACCAAACTTGTGTAACACATATAAAGTCTTTTTCAAAATTTTCTTTACCCTAACCTGGATGAAGAAAGAGACCTTAGTGTGGGTTTATAATGATTATTATAGTGTAATCGTAAACTCACTTTTTGATTGATTATAGGGTTGCTAGGGTAAAAGGTGTAAAAGAAGATAATTGAATTCATGTTCATTACATCAGATAGTGTTTAAACTGTTTGCTGCTACTATAGCTTTTCAAACATTATAAGTATAACTAATATACTTAGTGATAAACATTGCAGAATTAAGGATTGCGAGTGATAAACATTGCAGAATTAAAAATTGCAAGTGATAAACATTGCAGAATTGAAGATTGCGAATGATAAACGTTGCAGAATTAAGGATTGCGAAATTACTCAAGAGTTAGACCTTAGCATGTCACAAGAATTTCAGAACTTGGGTCCCAGAAGCAATTTTATGAATTTTCCTGTGCAAATTTACAGATATTCTGCAGAAGAATGGGAGTCTTGGACATTAGATAGTGATTTATTCAGCACATTAATACACACAGAGAGTTAATAGAAACCCTTCAGGCATTGACATATTGGCTTCAAGGCCCTTTTATTTGAAAAAGCAGTATGTTTTGTAATTTAAAACCATTTAGTGTAGGAAATATTGGTGTCCTTGGATAGTTTGGATAATTTGTAATTTTGGTGATATTTCTTTGCAGGTGCATTAATTATTTAGCCAAATAACTGCATTATAAATATTTTGATAGGATTCATCACCGATATCTGTACATTACCTAACAATCACTTTAAAAGGCACTTGATATTTCCATAGAAATAAAATTGAAAATTTTTATCAATGAAGAAAAGGAGCAAATTTTGTCAAGAAAGTGTAAATTAATGGTATGGGCACACGAGTAGGGAATTGCATGTGCATGTTCATAATAGATCATTTCTATCTTGAGTTTTAGGGGTTCATCTATTGTATCACATAGGAGCAGGTACATGTATACAAAGACATTGCAACTCTGCCTATAATTTTATAAAACCTTTTGACACAGCGGTATAGTTAATAACAATTGAGACACAGGGAAGATTACTTGTAAAATTCTCTCACAATATAGACCTGTTTTGTCTGGAATACTTCAAAGAAAACAAGTGATTTTAATCTCCCACTGAATGTTAAGTAGCAGTTTGTTTCTATTTTAAGAACCTGTGTTTTCCACTTTTCTGATGATTAGAGCAAAAATTGGGTCATTGTGCATGTTAAACCTGTGGTTGATGTTGCCTTTCATTGACCTCAGGAAGTATGTAAACATTGCCAGCATGTGGTGTTTGACAGGTGGAGTGGAGCAGAGGTATTTAGTATTTAAATTACCATAACAATTACTGCAGCACATCACTACATGACAGTTATCAATCAATCCCAGTAGACATTGAGTTGATAACTACAGGTAAATGGATTGAAGTGGTTTACTGATTTGCTGAGTGTTTTCCTAATGGATATTGATCAAGATCTGATTACCCTTGCACTGCCTTACAGTAGAAGTTATTAGATAGTTCAGATGAGAAACACAATAGGCGAGTAAGTAATCCCTTGGCACTGGGGCAAAATCATTGATTGATACACTCTCGGCCTGCAGTGCAACTGATAATGCTTTATTTACAATCTATATTAAGTACACAAAGTGGGTTTTTCCAGGTTTTCATTTTCTTTGCATTAATTATCAGGACTGCGACCTCATTGTCCGAGACACTCTGTATTGATTACATGGGCTTTTGATATGTAAACGAGGTCAAGTAATTCCCCAACTGATAGGATTGAAGTCAGTCTTTATGACTCTGTAATAATTGTTAGCTACAAGGGAGAGCTGGTATTTTGTTACCATTGTGTGCCTGCCTTCATCCCATTTATTGTGACATAACAGGGGTTCAGTGGAACGTGTATTAACTTTTGGTATGAAGCATTGTTTTGAAGATGGATAACTAGATTTGTTTTGCACAGTCAATCTAAAATTGAACAGGACATAATTTTCTTCTGACAGGGACTATCACAAAAATGACATTTCAGCAAAATATGTGCGTCTGTAACATCCTTTTGTTATGAAGGTGTCAAGTTAATACTTTATCTAGTTATAAGGTACTTATCATAACTTTTAAATATGGTTTCTGATAATCCCGTTTGGGATTTGGTTAGGAGACTTTAATGTTTGTTTTTTCTATGCCGACCACGAATCCTGCATCAAGCCTTCTTAGCTCTCTTCAGGAAAATAAAACCGGCACCCCCTGCTCATTCCAGTGCATTTTTAGCTCATCTGATTTTTTTAAGAAAAAAAGATGAGCTATTGTCGTGACTTGATCGTTGTCGGCGTTGGCGTTGCAGCTCAAGGTTAAGTTTTATGTTTAGGTCCACTTTCCTCCTAACTAATAAAGCTAAAGCTAATGCTTTGAAACTTGCAACACTTATTCAGCATCATGACATGATTATGCAGGACAAGGATCATAACTCTGGCTGGTATTTTGTGTGAGTTATTGGCCTTTTTGGACTTAGAAAAATACTGTTTCTTGGTTAAGTTTCATGTTTAGGTCCACTTTTCTCCTAGCTGGTGAAAGTTATTGCTTTCAAACTTGCAACACTTATTCAGCATCATGATATGACTGTGTAGGACAAGGGTTATAACTCTATCTGGTATTTTGCATGAATTATTGGCCTTTTTGGACTTTGACTAAGTTTTATGTTTAGGTCATCATTTGTGGTAAAACTTTGAAGCTAACTTTGAAACTTTAACTTCTTAGTCATTATCATTAGATGGATGGATTAAGCAAGTCGGATAATTCGAGTTTGCATTTTTAAAGAATTGAGGGCCTTTTTGGACTTAAAAGTTATTTGGGTTTTTGGATATGATTTGCCTATATATCCAGTTTTCTCCTGAATGTTCTAAGTTATTGAATTCAAACTTGCAACATTTATTTACCATTACAAGATGGCTTAGCAGAACAAGGGACATAACTCTTGTTTTTGTTTTTTGCATGAATGATGGGCCTTTTTCGACTTAAAAAATACTATTTATTGGTTAATTTTCAGGAATTGTTGGCTTTTTTTATTAGAAATTGTTGGCTTTTGGTGAAGTTCTGAGTTTTGTTTTGTGAACCATCAGAGCTATTACTTTGAAACTTTTAACAACTTGTCACTATCATTTAGTTAAGACTTCTGTTCTCTATATTTTTAAAACTTTAAGATGTTTAGACTTAATTACTTATATAAGATTATAACATTTTGCATGTTTACCAACTTTGTCATGTGGCTTGCTTTAGTTATTACCTTTGACAAACGTATCAAATACAGTGGAAGAAATTTATAATCAAATGTTCCGTATATATCTGAGATAAAAGTTATTTTTTCATCAAATATTGCGTTTTGTCACTCTTTTCCTGGTTAGGTTGAAGCCATTTCATTTGAATGATTATTAAATGGTACAAAATCTTGTCAAAATGTTGAAATTTTATTTGAACACAATAAGTTTATCTCAAAGAACACAATAAATTGTTTCTCATGTAGGACATCATCTACCCCAACCTTTTCTCTGTAGTGCTTGATTAGCTATGTTACAGGTATGAAAATCAGATGAGCGTCTGCATCAGCAAGGCGGTGCTCTAGTTCAACTTTGTCACCTTGAAACATCATCAGCATGTGGTATGCATTCGCTAGAAATCATTTTTTTTATCCAAGAAAGCTTAAATATTGAACATTAATTACCTATTTGGTTAGATTTGGTACTTTCAGAATGTATGCAAGCTTGACCAGCCCATCTTTATTATTATTATATTTTTTTATTTTTTTTATTTATTGTTTTGATTTGATTTGAATGAAAACCATGTGATTCCACAAGAGTGCTGCATCTTGGGTATAGTTTTGTATTCGATGTTTGGATAGTCATTATTGACAGTGGCAATGTGTCTAACTGTCCAGACTCCTTCTATGAAATACGAAACAGACTATACCCAAGATGCATCACTGAGGTAGACTCACTTGGTTAACATTCAAATCAAAACCCTGGAGATGGCGCAGGTCAGCACTTGCTCACTTTCTGGAATTAAGTACCATTTCTGCTAAAACAGGCAAGTGGTGTCGGTTCTCTAGGCATTTAATAAGCCATTTATGAAAAGAAAAAAATGTTTTCTATTCAATGCTTACCACGGGATAGCCATATTCCATGCAATAAAGTCTAAAAATATATGGGAATGAGGTAGGGGTGCCAGTTTTATTTTCCCCTGTAGAGCTAAGAAGGCTTGATTCGGGATTCGGTGGAGGGCATAAACCTGTAGAGTAAACATTTTTAAAAGTTAATCTCTGTTACTGTACATGCCAGAGGTTAGATATTTTATTTTTAACTTTATACACATCTTTTTACCGAATTTGTTAAAATGGTGAAACTGTGGTCAGATTTGGCGCTGCCTAGGAGCATCTTATTTTAGATAGACTTTAATTGTGAAAACATTTTCTCCTGAACCATGCAGACTAGGGCTTAGGTATTTGTGTATGACATAATATATTATAGGTTCTTTACCAAGTTTGTTCAAATGATGACCCTGGGGTCAAATTTGGCCCTTTCAGTTTCATAGGTGGTGGGGGTATTATTTTATAAAGTGAAAGCTAAATACATATTTTCTATAAAACCATACATGCTAGAGCTTAGATATATTGCATGTTTCGTTATGGATAAGTTCCATGGGTGTCTCATTTTGCAAAGACCAAAGGATTAACTTATTTTGTACATAGGGATTTACAGGTTAGTGATTACAGAACCTCCATGGTCCTCTTGTTTATTAATCTAAATTCATGTTCCCTCACATCTATATAAGTTGATTGTCTATGGGGACGATTGAGTTAAATTGTTCTGAATGAAGTACTCTTTTCTTAAATTATAATGTGTGTCACAGAGACCAATCCACATATCACATATCCATTATGTTTTCAAATTGACTTTTAGTTGCTGATAAGGTTCAGAAAAAATATCATGTCACAAAAACAAATACACAGAGAGTTATTAATTCGACTTCTATTAATTTCCTTTAAATTAAAATAATGAGCAAATTATTAATGCGATAGTACAAATGTACATTATTAATATTAATTAATGTACAAATTAATATTGGATCTTTTATCCACACTGCCAAGGCATGGGATGGGGTCTTTTGTCTATATTTATTGAAGTAATATCATTTGCCATTCCTAGGGTTGCTGTTTGATTCCAGCTTGGTCACTATCAGTGATGAGTGATCTGTATCATTTTGGAAGCATGTTACTTGGGTACGGTTTACATACTGCCTGTGTAATTTGCAGAGACACTGGTTAGTATTGGGGTTAGAATTACATACTGCCTTGTTAGTACAGGGGTTAGGTTAACATACTGCCTGGGTAAAATACAGAGACACTGGTTAGTATGGGGGGGGGGGTGTAAGGTTTACATACTGCCTGTGTTGTTTGCAGAGACAGTTGTTAGTATGGGGGTTAGGATTACATACTGTCTTGTTAGTACAGGGGTTAGGTTAACATACTGCCTGTGTAACTTGCAGAGACACTGGTTAGTATTGGGGTTAGGATTACATACTGTCTTGTTAGTACAGGGGTTAGGTTAACATTCTGCCTGTGTAACTTGCAGAGACACTGGTTAGTATTGTGTGTGTGTGTGTGTGGGGGGGGGATAAGGTTTACATACTGCCTGTGTTACTTGCAGAGACATTGGTTAGTATGGGGGTTAGGATTACATACTGTCTTGTTAATACAGGGATTAGGTTACCGTTAACATACTGCCTGTGTACAATGCAGAGACACTGGTTAGTACAAAGGTAAGGTTAACAAACTGCCTGTGTAACTTGCAGAGACACGGGTATTTAAGTGAAAAATAAACCCTATATCTATCTTGGCATAAAAGATACTTTGGGTCAGAGCTTAAGAAAATAGGGTCAACAAAGAAACTGCCAAACATTTTTGAGACCCTGATTATCTGGAGCCAATCTATATTGACACTATATTTGCACTGATACTAAGAGTTTAAATGATTTTCAGGGTATGCAAGATCTAGTGTGACTTGTGTTCACATATTTAGGATTTACTATAAGCACTTCTTATATTTAAGAAAAATCGTGTTGTTTTAAGCACCATTCTGTGGCTGTATGGCATTCTCTGGGTCTAGATGTTCTGGAGTTGTTGGCTTAGCATGGTTCGGCTTACATAAGACTTGGTGTATTGATCTTGCTACTGGAGATCTCCAATGTGATGTTACAGCAAGGTACATCAATATTACAATAGATGTATTATGGAAACTGACTGAATGCAAACCCCAACTTCAGTAATTTGTTTTCATTGAGAGTATGATCCAAGTTTTATGTAATTAAAGAAAGGTAGTTTAATAATTTAATTCATTATGATGATAATATCTATAGTTAAAGTCAATTGTAAGGAACAGCGAAGTGCCACACTAAGCTATCCCATTCCAAACTGAAACAATAAATTTTGAGAAAGCTTATTATTATATGGAATAAATAAAGTATTGCTGGCCTAAATGAGATACAAAAATGCTCAGAAAATCTGTTTTATTATAACTTTAAAGTATATTGTTTTCTCTCATAAATTTATATATGCCTAAGCAGAACAGTTTAAGCTGTCTATCCAATCTATAAAAGGTGATTAGTATTCCAATTCTGTAAATGCTACCGAGTTCAAATATGTGTGAAATGAAACTTTGAGACAGAGATACGATTCGGACGTCAAATTTTAGCAGTCTCCAAGAATATCTGATACTTCTTAAAATATTTCATGTCTGATGCTTTTCTGATTTACTTGATGGGAGATGTTCTGGACAAAGTCTGTGTTTCAAGGTGATGCAGTGCTTTTGGGAGAGGAAGAAAAGGGGATGTGGTTGCTGGATTAGACAGACAGAATTTTTTTTTAACTCTCACTTTTGTGATATGTACAGACAGAATGTTGATATATGATGTATAAAACCACTAATTTAGAGTTATGAGAGACTATATAGATAAATAAGTTATTAACATTACTTAATATGCAATTAATTCCAAATAAACATGAGAGTTTTTTGTGACCTGCCAGACTTAATATATTCAAGAGCATTGTAGGGTGTAGTTTCCGACAAATTCAATGCTAAGTTGCTATTCTGAGCTTTTCTATCTTTACATATAGGTCAACTGATTTTACAGGTACAAGTAAATTTTTCAAGGGTTCAAATGGCAAGCAGCCTGGATTTTTATATGTCTCCTATAAAAAAATTTGGTGTACATTTTGTCTTCTTTGTATCTTGTTTCAAGCATTCAGATGGTTATAATTTGAAGTTGATGGTCAGGCACCATGATAGAAAGTGCAGGGTACAAACACCATATATCTTATCTTGACTTATTACAGAGTTACAGCCCTTTGTTACTTTTCCTTTTATCGGAACAAAACTTGAAATTTTCAGAATGCAATTCAACACAATTTCCAGTTGGCTGTGGGTAGGTTTGTGGTACGGTCCTGGTGCACTTTGTGCCTGAAATAGTGTACAGAAGCCTGCTGGGGTCTTCCTTCACCCTCAAATTATAATGAGTTGGACGTCTAAATATGACTTCAATACTGTTAAAGCAACATTAAATTCATTATAAACAAACAAAAAATTAAAACATGTAGTTTCATGCAATGGTCAACACAAGGAGAGGAAGTGCACCATAACTCTTATCTTGACAAATTGCAGGGTTATAGCCCTTTATTACTTTACTAATCATATGTGCAGATAACTCTGACATTGCAATATCTTTTTTTGCCATCTGATAGTAGACATTTGTATTGCCTGTCAATACTACACTTCCTTGTTCTCTATCAATTTGATGCTGATTATGCAATCTGAGCTACCTACAAACAAGGGTTTTTGGTATGGGTGTCTTTTACCACATCTTGTGTTAAATACTGTTAAAGTGACTTAAAAAATCAAACAAACAAACAACTATTGGCAGTTTTTTCATGCGACTTTACATTATCAAAATGACTTAGTAAAATGATCTGTCTTTTCATGGTCTGCTCAGTTGAGTAGTTATTAGATAATTTATTAGATCTTGTCTCTAGCCTTGCAGATGCTTGCAGTTTTTGAGAGCTATTACTAAAACCTGGGCAAATGTGCAGTATTGTCTGTATTTTTCTTGTCCATGCTTTAACTGCCATGCATTGGTATTTTGAAATAATGTGGCAAATTTGTAAAGCACACAGAGGTGATTTGTTGCAGGCAAAGCTTGTCTCTACTTTCAAGGTCAAGGTCAAACTCAGAGGTTAATCTTTAAAGAATGGGGCATAAAGAGATTAAGCTGTGGTGTCCTGGCTGAAATTTGGTTATGCAATTGGGATTTTGAAATTACCTTGCATATATGTTTGGTACAACAAGTGACACATTGTGCACAAGACCCACACCACTACCTTGAAAGTCAAGGTCACACTTAGTAGTTAATTATTATTGAATGTAAGCATGACATTTCAGTACTGAGGAACTCCAGTGGTACTTTGATCAGAGTCACCATGTGATACTTCACATGGCACTTCAGAGCATAAGTCACTTATTGTGACAGCTCTTATTTAATGATAAATATACAATCAATATATTTTGCATTTTTAAAGTGTTTTTATAGCTTATTTAAATCTACCGCACCTGAAAGCTGTGGACTCTAAAATAAACTGATCTAACTTTATTTATTTATTTATTTATTATTTTTATTATACCCCCCTAAACAAAGTTTTGGGGGGGTATACTGGAATCGGGTTGTCTGTCCGTCCGTCTGTCTGTCCGTCCGTTTTTTTTTGTCCGGGATTCATCTTTGTCGTTATTGAACAAATCTTTTTCAAACTTTCAGATATTAATGGCCATGATGTAAAC
>JAULCC010477273.1:0-10957 GCA_032358795.1 Nuttallia obscurata | reverse complement strand
GATAGTTTAGTTGTATTATACAAACACTGTTATTAGATGCAAATCAAGAGCAATACAGCGGTAAAATTGAACAAATACTAATTAAAACGATGTAACATAATTTCTTGATTCAATTATTGATTAATGCAACAGCGCAATTTCAATCATTTTAATTCTTAATGAAGAATTTTTATTTATCAATATTTATTTATTTTATTTAAGTCTGATCATTGTACAACAGAAACGTACGTTAACTGTATACAAAACAATACACATGTACAATGTCACTCAAATATGAATTATAAGAGACTACAAAGTCAGTGAAACATTGATATCGCAGATGCTATTTGCATTCTTAAAATTCTTAAGATATGAAACATTGATTTATTCTTACTCTCTAAAAACCGTTATCATCTCAGATCAGATCTATTATGAACTGAGTAGCAGCAATGTTTCATATCATGTAAACATATTTGATATTGCTTAACAAAAAATACTTCTGTATACATGTATATACATTAAAAGGGGTAAGAAGCCGATTACTATAAAGTAATTTATTAAACAAAGCAACTGCAAAATAACTGTCTATTTGTATAAAAAAGAATTCCATGTTCTGAGGATTAAGAAGCAGGTTTTGGCAACCAACGTACTAAAGATTCGGTGGAAAATAAAACAAATTATATTTATCTTCAAAACTTAAAAACACATTGCAACAATTTACAGCTTTATTGAAAAGATTCTGTCGTAGACTAGTATACGTTGGGCAATATAGTAAAACATGTTGTTCATCTTCAACCACGTTGGTACAAAACGGGCATATTCTTGCATGTAATGGCTGGCTTGAATAACGACCTGTCTCAATCACCAAGGGAGCCACGCCGCATCTTATTTCTGAGAGAGCAGAATTAAGCGCCAATGGCACATTGACTGTACAATAATATTCAATCCCATAAAATCTTTTAAAAAGCCTGTAAAACCTAAGTGTGTTACGTACATTTCCATTTGGACCAACTTCTTTGTCTATAGACATCTGCCATCCATACATATGTGTGTTAATTCTGAGAAATATTTTGCATATGGTTTGTGTAAAACATGGTTAATATTTTAAACAGTCTCTTGTAATCCTTTGATAGAATGGTTGGGTACATGCGTCTGTGATGTATGTTGAATCGTTTTATTACTTGTATGTACATGGATGAGACTATAATAAACATAATATATTGGTTCTATGACAGATTTCAATACAACGATTAGGAGCAATCACATGGTGTTACATATGTGAATAATTCTTATATCAATGACTGATATCGATGATTTTCACTGACTGAATGTATCATTTCTGTGATATCTTAATTATGATGTAAAATCTCTTGTAACTTTAATAAAGAGTGACTGGGTATTTACTTTTATCATAAAAGTAGATTTTTCCATTTTTATGATTGTAAATAATGTCATTACTATATAATTTAGATATATGTCAGTTTTACATAAAGTGTGCAGTCTTTGTTAATCAGCTTATCGCAAATTTGATTTGAGGTAATATTCGATTTCTTAAAAACATTTCTGTAAGGGGGCTTATTTGGCCGATATTCAAACATCAGTATCCTAATATGCCTTGTTTTAATGATTTTTAGCCAGCCAGACACTTTTGTTGATTAAAAATGTCAGTTTGTAAGATAAACAAAAGCTGTATATTCTTGAAATAATGTTTTATTATGTGCTGTACTTGTCATTAAACTAATGTCTAATGACATTTGATATATTAAAGTCTCTTATAATTCTTATTTTAAATGGCATGGTTAACATTTTTTTACTGCTTATGTATGTATATTTGTATGTTGTTACCATGACGAGACTCAAATAAAGAATAACACTAAACTATAACGAACCGCCAACCTATAACTTCCTCGGTTATATATATAACATTATTAACTTATATGCGTTATTATGTAATGAGTCAAGATGCATGTTGACTGAATGTCCAACAATAGCATTAACATGTTTTTGGTTTCATTTCTGATATCCAGGATTTCTTTATCCCCCCCACCCCGCTGCCCCTATTTCTTCCATCATTTCTGTCAATGAAAGACATTTTACTTTTATTCTAAAGTTTTGAGAGGAAACACAATTAGTCTTAAAACAAGTTGGAGTGAAATGGCTGCTTAGTTTCTTTTAACCTGTCTCATATCCATTTAATGATGAATTATTTATTACAATTACTTTGAGTTTATTAACTAGCTTATTTTGCAAAACTGTATATTAGTTGCATTCTTTCTGTTTAGTTGTGTGCAGGGGTCCAGTGTTTTTCCACGCAAAGGTTAGCGTTTCAATTATGTAAGACAGTGCCTGACTTCTATCATAATGTTGTTGATCTTTCGAAAATGTATTCGGGATGTTTGTATTTCATACCTGGCTGGTAATTCTACTAATAACTTTATTATTCCACTTAGGTATGACTGATCGTTTCAGCTGTATTGGCGCATACTTCAGTTCTTCTAGGTGATTGGAGACTCCAAATCAAGCAACTCAAGTGGTAATTTATTCTGCTGAAGCACATCTGTCATTGTCTTGAAGACTGTCTAAGTTTCTTACAACATTTCAAAATTGGATATCTTTGTTTTGTTTGATTTACGTCGCTTTCTGCCAGCTAGGGCCAATGGACGTCCCAGAGAGAGGGAAGCGGATGCACAGAACTCTTCTTAATTCAAAAGCTTGAAAACACTGTTCCCAGCGGCTTTAAAATGATATTATGTCGAATCAGTATATTGATTCCAAATATTGTCTCTCTACTTTCTCTACTTTGTCGAGTTTTATGACCTAAGACTAAGCTTGTTTGTATTTAAGATGAAAAGTAATGTGTATGTATCAATGAAAACCCAGCAGTTGATCTTGAAGACAAACAGCTACATGCCAACAACATAGCTTTCCTATGTAAATGTCCCAGCTATTTAAATGACTTGTTCATAACTATAGATGTTACTGCAGTACCAAGTTCTATAAACAGGAGGACGAAATCCATATAGTCTCACAAAAGTGGCTTGACTGCATTCTTTGTTTCAATTCTGGATAGATTTTTTGAGTTATTGATCTTAAAATCTGATTTGACGATTCCTTAAACTTTTGTTCTTGGCTGTTATGATATTGACTTGTCATTCATGTTTTATCATAACTATATTTTGATTGGAATACACATTGTTTTATTATACATTTTTGTTATAACTTCAGTTTTCTTTTCTGATATTACAAAATTTACAGAAATGATCTTCTAGTTCTCAAAGTCATATATTATTACTTTTTCCTCTTATATACACTGTCGTACTGTCTACAAATCTCACGTGTTTCATTCTCGCACTCCTGTTATGCGGCACTTTGAAGAGGTTGTGTTAATAACATGAAAACTTAGGGACTTCTATTTTAATAAACTATGAACATTTTATTGTTACGGAAATCGATTACCATGACCCCATTGATAACAAAGACCTCATTGACATACATTCCTGAAATACATCAGGAAAGTGGTCATGACCAGTTGCTTATGTAATCATCAGGTCAAAGGTCAAGGTAACGGTGACTTTGAAAACAAATAGCTTGTCTGATTGATAACTAAAGAAAGTCTGGACACACGGTCCTCAAACCAAGGAGTTTAGGCATGACAAGTAGACAACTCATCTTGCTTTATAGGTTATCAGTTCAAGGGTCAAGGTCACATTGAAACAGAGAACCAAATTGTGATCATTCAAAAGAACGCCTTAACCTAAGGTCCTCAAAATTGACGAGGATGTTCGAAATAACCATTTGATGACCCCTACTGAGTTTGAGACTATCAATTTAAAGGTCAATGTCACAATGACATTGAATACAATTATCTTATCAGCTTGATAACTGAATTTCCTTAAAGTTCAAACTTGGCAAGGAGATTTTTCATGATCAGTATATGCCCCCGATAGATTTTGAAACTATCGGGTCAAAGGTCAAGGTCACAGAGACTTTAAGAACAAAAAGATTGTCCCATCGATTATTAGAGAACGTTTTGACCTACGGTTTCAAATTTGTAGAGAGGTTGGATTAACCACCCCTTATAATCTTTGGGACCATCAGGTCAAATGTCTAGGTCACCATAACATTGAGCAAAAGATAGCAGACGACTTCACCTTTACGGTCCACACAATTGGCAGGACTTGACCAGTCGGTGACCCCTTTTGATTTTTACATCATCAGATCGAAGCTTACATTGGCTGTAAACACTAAAAGTTTGTCTGATTAATATATTACTCGTAGAAAACGATCTACGGTCTTCAAACTCAGCAGAAAATTTGGAAACCATATGATGGCTACTGTTGATGAAAGATCATTGGGTTGAAGGTCAAGGTCCCTGTCGTTAATGATAAATCCAGGGCTGTCTATAGGGAAGAGGCAAATGATTTATATTTCTTGCTTGATTCCCTTGTTGCACCATATATAAATGTCCGTATTCCAACATGATGTTGACGTCATATGAGATCAGTAATGAACAGTTGTCCATAGCAATATAAATATTTCTCAGTGAATTGGTCGGAAACTCAATAGCTCTTGTATGACAGAATAGCGTTAAACGTTTCATTTGATCATGGCATTTTCTTCCACAAAACTAAAATCAATGATAAAACAGATAACGAAAACAGACTTTCTTCGACTGGGAATGATTGTATTGGACAGTGCATATTTCAGCTGTGTATACAAGAGTATGCTGGTAAATGAACAATCAATATTGCGACAGGTGATAGGCAGTTTTTAAACACACTATGATTACACAAATATGCTTGAAGATTTTCACAATTTAATGTGCATGCTTCAAACAATCGTCATATAGGAGATAAATCTCAATCAATCACTTACCATATGAGGAGACGTTCTTGTATGTACAAATGTTGCATGATATGCACCATTTCGTCATTAACCAGAACGAAAAATTACTAAAGATCAATCCCGAACCATAAGGGCACAGTAACTAAAAGGGTATAACCAGGTAAATCATAACAAGGGCTCGCAAATACACTAAGGTGTGGGGTTTTGGGACTGTATCGTTGGTATAAATTATTTTTTATTAATGAATGATCAAGCTAGGTAGCTATATGATTCAAATGTAGGAGAGATCGTTACTGAATGTACTTCTGGATATCACAGTGTGGACTGTGTGGTAATGTTTAAATAAATGAATTATAGATTCATTAGAACTTTCATCGTATATTATATCGTGAATTCTCGTTTAGTTAAATGAACAATCTATAATCATGGTAACAAGATATGCAGTGCCAGAATGGTAGTAAAAGGTATGGTATTTAATCTGTGTAATTTGCTGTAATTTTCACCATAGCTAGAAGAACACTGTTTATGATCAAATGTAGAATATGAAAGTTTTATAAATCCCACATGTGTGATTTATGAATTATGTAACGTGGAGGTGTCAAGTTTCCGTAGATGTGGTAATAATAACCGTGGTCGATATGTACAGTGGACATGTAGGGCTTCGTCCTGCAGGGAATGAATACGTTCTTTGTAAACGTAAGGGGTTACGGAAATACTTATCAGTTCGATCACACGGCAAGTTTGATTGAAGTACATGGTTAAAACTGAAATAAAGGAACGTTTACGTCCGGTGTCAGTGAGTGTGACATTTGTTTTTAACTACCTGGTAGGTCTAGTATTGTTTCACAACCGTGCAGGTAAAACCGATATGTAGATGTTGTGGATTTGAATGCAGACTAGGTGAGTGTGGCTTTTTTTTCTCTCAATCATTTATCTAATCACGAAACACTACTGTAAAAACTGTCCGAGGAAGGTAAATGTGTATATATCTGGTGTTTATTGTAAGGTAGGTTGTTGGGTCAAATATCGGAACAATACTGAAACGGAAAAAAATAAATATATGGGAGAAATTATTTTGTAAGTTGTTGATTTGCTGACTTTATGTGTGTAAACAGAAATCGTTTCGTGTATAGGAACCACCCAGTTAGCTCACTGATAGAGCGTCCGTTTTCGGAAGGAGAGGTTCGATCCTTGTCTGAGTCAAGGTAAATTGGTAGTAGTGGCTTTCTTTCTTTGATACTCACGATTTGGAATTAATATTGCGACTTATTCGTCGTTGTCAAGATTATGTGGCCGGTAGGATTCAATCCCCCGTGTACCAGTGCTATACACTGGACATGTAAAAGAACCAGAGAGTACTCCAAAAGAGTTCTCTGTATCCGCTTCCCTCTCTCATGGACGTCAATTAACTCTGGGTGGCATTAAGTGACCTAAACAAACAAATCAACATTTATTTCGTGTATGAATGACGTTATAGGACGAGGCGAGAACGTACACACTCTTAAATGTAATACGCATTTATTTTACCTACATACAAACAAATCAGAGGACTCTACTTTCGAGAGATAGTTAAAAGAAATGAATATACATTTCACATGTCGTTTAATTATCACATTCTGATGCTTCTCCAGCTTAGTTGTATTTGCCAAAGGGAAATATTTGGCAGCTGAAATTCACAGTTTAGAGTGAAACAATTTGTCTTACTTTTTTGAGTGATGATTCTTTGGGTGTTTTAATGGTTGGATACAGGTACCCCCTTGGGGTTATATATCATGTAATATAATATATCGGTATAATACTATGTGATATACCTTTTTTCTACACCGTAAATCGATACCGGAAAAAAAAGGTATATGTACTTGACAGATCGATACAAATCGTTTCGCACAGGTAGATCAGAAATTAATTTGCGTTTTTGTAAGCAATTATTCATTTCATAATGCCTGGGGCTAAAGTGTAGTCTTCCTGACATATGAAATTATCTAGGCTGTTGTGCTCAATCATGATTCTATAGAAAACAGCATCGAGGAAAATTTAAACAAAAATTGTCTGTGCAACTAAAGTGTAAATATTTTTTTTAATTATCCCCTCCCTTATTTACAGTGTTTTTTTCTATTATTTTTATTCATCTTATGACATTCTTTATAACATTTTAACCCTTCGCCAGCTAAGCGCGACTGTGATAGAATTTGCAAACAGTTTGGATCCAGATTAGACGCCGAGTAACTCGGATGCGGATCCAAGCTGTTTGACACTCGAACAATTGTTTCTCCAAATATTGGGCGAATCCGTTGGAATTTAAATCCAGGCAGACGACAATTTATGCAGACGACAATTTTTTCAGCAGGCTAAGGGTTAAGACTTTTGTATCACGAACACCTGCAGAATGAACTTAAACCTATTGGCAGTCGGATTTGGTTGGGGACCTCTGTACATTACTGTAAGTAAAGAATACACCCGGATACAACCACCAACCTAAAGCAAGCCATACACACTGTATACATTTGTGTGTGAACGTTATCTAATGTGGTAGAATACATTATAGTGGCGTATGGCCTTTTAGTTAATTGCAGTCAAAGCATGACCTCACCATGGTCCATTTTTATTGTTTGTTTTTGTTTACGTTGTGGGTAGGAGACACTCATATAGTAGTCGTTTAATGCCTATTACATACAAACCGATTTCAATATTGGTGCATGTATATAAGTGGTATACCAATGAGTCACCAAAAAACATTCAAGTCGTTAGGGTGGGTCATATTTGGTTAGATATTATCTATCCGTATAACGGTTTCGTCTTACCAATCTTTACCTCTACTGTCTCTTTCAACTCCTCCCGCCATTGTTTTCTTTCTGAAATTACTATTTTAAGCTGATCATTTCTAACCCTTAGCCTGCTTAGCGCGACCGTGATAGAATTTGCAAACAGCTTGGATCCAGATTAGACGCCAAGCTGTTTGACACTCGGCCAAGTGTTTCTCCAAACAATAAGGTGAATCCGACGGTTTTTAAATCCAGGCAGACGACAATTTAAGCAGACGACATTTTTTCAGCAGGCTATGAGTTAAAAGAAACGTGCCTATACTTAAGCTCAAGACTAAACTTCACTTAGACTTAAAACCTATATCTATATTAAGTTTCAAATGCACTGCCAAATTTTGCATACGAAACTGTAATATCTGCACATCATATTGATGTATAAATTTTACTTATAGGTACATGTATTAAATTAAATATTAAGTATTTGAAAATGTTACAGATATTATGAAACACACTGTATTGTCACTTTGCTGTGAACTTTTGTTTTAACTTTATGTCTGTTTCACAAGAAAAACAATTACTGGTGATTGTAAGTTTCATAGAATAGAACAGAACATATTTTTATTCCAAGTAAACTTTACAGTTTCTGTTGTTTACACTATTACATATTTATAATATAATTTCACAAGACATGTAGTGGTACACTATATATTTTCATTGCATTTTGGTTGTCTTACACCTAGGATAGTTTTACAAAATTTAGTTGTAATTTTTCAAGCATATTTGATTTAGTAAATCCCTAAATTTCACATCCATATGTGATTATAGGACTTACAAAAACATCAAATAATTGCAATGCGGTTTTCAGTGCATATAAAATGTTGTTTAGGATGGTTTAAATACGCTTCTCTGTCTCAAATGGTGTTTATTATGCGGGTTTTTTTTTCTTGAGTTATAATCTTTATACAATTTTCTGTCTTAGATGGTGTATTTACGGGTTTCTGTCTTGATTAGTGTATAAACAGATGCATGGATGATGTGGGTGGTTTTTGTACAGTGTTCTGACTTGAAAGTTGTGTATGCGATTTTTGTATTTGATGGTGTATATACGGTTTTAGCTCGACTTTACGGAGAATATTAGAGCTGTTCTACTCACCCTGGCATCGGTGTCAGTTTCGACGTCGCACTTGGTTAAAGTTTTTCGTGCAACTTTGTATACAAAACCACAACTCAATAACTATTTGATGTATTGCAGCTTTCCAACTATCACAACTATGTACGTTATCAAGTAAGATAACTCTGCCTCGTAAATTATGGCCCTTTTTCGACTTAGAAATTCAGGTTAAGGTTTTGCGTGCATTTTTATATGTTACATCACAACTCAATAACTATCTGATGCATCACATTGAAAAAATGTTTTTTTTTCAAGGCTTTCTTATCATCGCAAAGATATGTTAGATAACCGTGTCCTGTATTTAATGTAAATTATGGTCCTTTTTTAGTAAGAAATTTAGGTCAAAGTTTTGCGTTATTAAGACTCCATATTTTAGTGACTGCTTACATTGAAACTTTTTACAAGGCTTCTTAACCATCTTAACGATGTAAATTGTCAAGTAAGATAAATCTGTCATGCATGTTTTGCTTAATATGGCCCCTTTTTACTTAGAAATTCTAGTTAAAGTTTTGTGTGCAACTACATTAAGAACCTTATCTCAGTGACGGTGTTTGAACGGTTTTGTGTCTTGGAAGGTGTCTAGAAGGTTTTCCATCTGTTTAGGTATATAAAAAAGTTTTCTGTCTTGGAAGGTGTCTAGAAGGTTTTCCATCTGTTTAGGTATATAAAAAAAGTTTTCTGTCTATGATTGTGCATGCACGGTTTTCTGTCTTGAACCGGCGCACGTGTACGGTTTGCTATCTATAAACTGTTTTTTTTTTTTTGCTGCAGTATCCTTTGAAGTCCTTTTTTGTATTATGAATATTTCTTGTTTATAGATAACTTTTCCAGTATATTACCTATTGATATTTGAAGGTGGTATCCAAATCCATACACATTCTTTTTTGTTCACATCTTCACGTATACGTGGTTGAAAGACCGTATCGCGAATCAACAGAGCGGTAACACATTGAGGTCGTGCCCTCATTATTTAAAAGTTGTGCTTTATGGTTGTGTATTAGGTCACCGCTGTTACGTACATGTGGTCACGGATTAAGCTATGTGACCTGCCTAAACTAATAATGCTTGATCGACACTGTGTAAACTGTATTGGATTTGATCTTTCACAACAGTTCAATATATTATATGCGTAGGAGCATGGACTGGATTGAACGGACGATATTAATACACGACACGGCTAAGTATGTTTAATAATTAGTCTATATCAAAATTTGATTTTTCTTTTCTAATGAGTACAAATTAAAGTGTCACTAAATTGTGGATTAAACTTTTATCTTATTACATGTACCTAGATTGCCTTTGAAATAAAAGGTAATAGTTTAACCGCTAATTCAGGTGAAAAAACTTCTCAACCATATATAACTTATGCGGCTCAGTAAAGGTCATATAGTGCTCATTTGTTTACGTAAATATTTAATTATTTTATTATAAAAACATATAACTGTACTGACATGGCGTATTACTTGTCAGTGGAGCTTGGGGTTTCCAACAACGATACTTATAGATTAGTCCAGCTATTGCCGAATAAGACGTTAAACTATTATTCTATTTGTTGAATGTGGAGTTGTAATGGTACCGTTGTAGGCTAATGAATTGTTTGAGGTGTTCACAAGTCACCACCGTACAGGTCGTATGGTAAACATAATGTTACCATGATGAGACTTAAATAAAGAATATATGACAACTTTTACAGTTTTTCGTGGTGGAGGAAGATCCCAAGTATCTCTGTGTTGTATCATTCAATGAGTTGTCTCGTTCTGCATGTGCTGACATATTAAACGAGCAATCGGTAATAAATCAAATGAAGATTTAGCTCAACTGATTTTTTGAAAGTAAAAGATGAGCTATTGTCGTGATTTGAGCGGCGTCGGTGTCAGCGTTGCAACTCAAGGTAAAGTTTTAATGTTTAGGTCCACTTTTCTCCTAACTGGTTAGAGCTAATGCTTTCAAACTTGCAACACTTATTCAGCATCATGAAATGACTATGCAGGACAAGTGTCATAACTCTGGCTGATATTTTACATGAGTATTAGGCCTTTTTGGTCTTAGAAAAATACTGTTTCTTGGTTAAGTTGTATGTTTAGGTCCACTTTTCTCCTAACTGGTTAAAGTTAATGCTTTTAAACTTGCTGCACTTATCTACCCTCATTATATGACTGTGCAGGACAAGGTTCATAACTCTAGGGGATATTTTGCATGA
>JAULCC010476718.1:0-10961 GCA_032358795.1 Nuttallia obscurata | reverse complement strand
ATAGTGTCATAAAACATTGCACCATATAGCTAACCTGTACTTTTATAACAGTGTCATAAAACATGGCACCATTTAACCTGTACCTGTATTACAGTGTCATTAAACATGGCACCATATAACCTGTACCTGTATTACAGTGTCATAAAACATTGCACCATATAGCTAACCTGTACTTTTATTACAGTGTCATAAAACATGGCACCATTTAACCTGTACCTGTATAACAGTGTCATTTAACATGGCACCATATTACCTGTACTTTTATTACAGTGTCATAAAACATGGCACCATATTACCTGTATTATAGTTTCATAAAACATGGCACCCTTTAACCTGTACCTTTATTACAGTGTCATAACTCATGGCACCATAAAACCTGTACCTGTATTACTGTGTCATAAAACATGGCACCATATAACCTGTACCTTTATTACAATGTCATAAAACATGGCACCTTATAACCTGTGCTTTTATTACTGTGTCATATAACATGGCACCATATAACCTGTACCTTTATTACAGTGTCATGTAACATGGCACCATATAACCTGTATCTGTATTACCAGTGTCATAAAACATGACACCATATAACCTGTACCTGTATTACAGTGGCATAAAAAATGGCACGGTATTACCTGTATTACAGGTGTCATAAAACATGGCACCATAAAACCTGTACAATTATGACAGTGTCATAAAACATTACACCATATAACCTGTACCTGTATAACAGTGTCATAAAACATGGCTATATATAACCTGTACCTTTTTTTCAGTGTCATAAAACATGGCACCAAATAACCTCTTCCTGTATTACAGTGTCATAAAACATGGCACCATATGACCTGTACCTGTATCACAGTGTCATAAAACATGACACCATATAACTTGTACCTGTATAATAGTTTCATTAAAAATGGCACCAAATAACCTGTACCTGTATTACAGTGTCATAAAACATGGCACCATATGACCTGTACCTGTATTACAGTGTCATAAAACATGGCATTATATAACCTGTACCTGTATTACAGTGTCATAAAACATGGCACCATATAACCTGTACCTGTATTACAGTGTCATAAAACATGGCACCATAAAACCTGTACCTGTATTACAGTGTCATTAAATCCTGTTTCACTCGCTAACTGAATGTTAGTTCCATGGAAACTTAAACTGGAAGAAAAGTTTGATTTGAGGCCAAAACAGAACCTGAATAATGGTGATACCACAGCGAAATTGGAGGATACCTAGTTACATTGCCACCAGGATCACCTTGTATTGCTTCCCCATTTGTACTAAGTCCAGGGATCATTTACTTAAATGAGTTAAAAGTTTTCATGACAACCAATGCAGAAGTAGGTCTACGAACTAGACAACCAAATGTGAAACTTGTATACACAATAATTTCTTGAAGCAAAAATAAATTTGAGATCATCTTTGCTAGCTAAATATTTTGCATAGCCTAATTATTTAAAATACTGAAGTGAATCAGTATGTTAAATTAAGTTAATCATTTCTGGAAATCAAGAGAATACAAATCAAATTCTAATCTTTATTTGTGTTGATACATTTGAGCTTCAATTCCCATTGTCCAGTTTACAGGTTTTAGGAATCTTCTCCTGTGACTTGGCTAACTTTGTGTAATGGGTCACTTTCCCCTAAATGAAATTATTCAGTCTAATAATCAAGTTGATAGCTACGTAACTACAATTTTTAAAAAATAGCAATATCTCATAATCTGGTTAGAAAAACTTATATTACTAAAGTAAAATTTCTACTCCAGATAAAATTAAAACTGGTATACTTAATGAATACCTCAAAGTGGGTAGTAGTGAAAATGTGAAATTATTATATGATAGCAGATGTAACGAGCACCGGTTTATATTCAGAAAATCAAGCGCATGCGTTGTTGTCAAGATAAACTAAGATGGCGGTAAAAGTGGCCGACGTAAAGTCTAAGGGAGAAATTGTGCTGTTTTGGTGATTCAGTATTGCTTTAAAGGAATAAAGCCTATAGTGATTATTCAATGTTAGATTCGGTGGTTATATGAGTGACATCTGCAAGCAAAATAAATTCAGAAAATGGCGATGGAAAAGCTTTACGCGGTGCGAGATACGCATACTCGTTCGATCACGGCACTCGGTTACAATCCTGCACGTCGAGAGATCTTGATGGGCTGTGAAGGTATCAGTCTTAATATATTCTTTATTTTATTTTATTAAGATTGATTTTCAAATGCGTTGATAAAACTTACCAGTGTTGTAACTTAAATGGTTTTAATTAACAGTTGGTTGCTATTTTCCAAAATGTCATGTGAAAGACAACGTCAGAAGAAAGGTAATTGGATTTATGTTGAGCGTTTGTTTTATGTTTGCCCATCTTAATACAGTCGTTGATATGATTGAGGTTTATATATTCATCTATCAAATCACTACCCTTTTTTTAAAGTCTCAACATTCAGTGTGTTTTCTTCAAACATTAAACAAACAAAATCAGTCAAGACAGCTGCATTGTAGTCTGTAGAGTTCAGTTGTCTGTTTGGACAAGTAAATCTGATTGAAAATTAAAAAAAAAAAAACACTTATTCATCACCAAAAAAAATATGTGTATATACCTATATCCAGTAATTACTTTCAGAATGTCCCCTCCCACCCAATCTATTTCATAAGTGCCTCCAAACAAAAGCACATAGGTATGTGTTGGATCTGTTATTTTGAGAAAAAAAAATGGTTTGTTTGGTTCAACAATAGTATTTTCAATTATTCATCACTAAAAGAAACTTTGAGAATGCGCGATAGATAAATCAGCTTATAAAAAAATAATCTTGTTTGGAATTGGTAACAGGGACTTTTTTTTTAAAAATTGTTATATGCGGCCGCCACCAATACCAGTAGTGGAGGGCATGTAAAAGTTATAAAAAAGAAGTCTTTGTAAATGAATCCCAAATGGGATAAATTATATTTAATAGATGAATAAAAACATAAAATGCTATGATTTGTAGATATCACCATTTTGTTTGGTTTTCTAGTCACTGGCATATTGAATACATTAGACCGATGAAATAGACTCAGGTTATATTATACTTCCTTTAAGATTCATCTTCTGTAGACAGTTTTTTTAAAAAAATCTGCTCAAGTGGTTTAAATTCTTAAATAACATTATCTTTCGACAAATCTTATCTTACACATCTTTGATTGAAAAAGTATCTGCAATTTGGCAAGTCTCACACAAGCCTTTACCTTACTCCATATACGGAAACATTTTGTCCAGAATCAAATCTCAGAAAAATATGTTGACAAATGTCAGTGTCCTAGCTACTGGTATCTTTAAATTTTGATTCTGCCCACTGATTTGTTTCCATCAAAACCAATGAATGTGTCAGGCATACATTCATTACATGTTGTTATTGCCAAATGAATGAAGGATAATTTTTTATTGATTTAATGCAGTTTGCAATTAAATCAGTTTTAGTCTCTTTCAAAGGATTTATAGAGGTCTGTAGTCCATCAGTTTAGTTCCAGTCCATTAAGTTCTCTTTCTCCCTATGTTTCTCTCTTCCCTTCTCTTCTTGTGTCTCCTGTTTTTGATACAATGCAATCAATATACTAACAATGGTACTAAAATGTCACTGAAACTCTACTTGTAATTAATATTGCCTATATACAAGGATACAGATTCAAATAAGCCAGTAGAGCCATTTTCTGCACAAACTTTCACAGGTCATGTTTGAAAGTTTGTAGAGTTTTAGCGTAGACCGAGACAGTCTGTTTAAGTAATTGTTATCATATAAAACTGCTAAACCTATGAATGATGAAGTTTTCATTTGATAAATATATAGGAAATTAACTTATATAACTGTATAATACAGTAGAAGAATTTGTTGTAAAAAGTTATGCATGGTTCATCTCTGCAGTCGTTTAGAACCTACATGTATTTTAGCAAGAATTTAAATGTGATGATAATAATCATGATATTAAGCAAAAATATCTTACTGAAAAGGGAATGGTTTACATATCACTGATCAGCATTTATTGATGTTTTTCTCACTATTCCAAGAATTACTAAAGAGCTTATGATTAAGATGATATGTATAAGAATTACAGAACCATTCATACAAAAATTTTATGAACTAGTTTAAGATGTGACTTTTATTTATTGTTATTTTTTCCTAATTTATTTTCATTTCATCTTTTAGTATACCGGTACACAATCAAACATCATATGATAATGGTGATATGAATTATCTTACTTCCAGCTCATGTCTTAACATAAGATGAAATTTTGACAAATAAAAAGAGGTTTTTAAGTAAATAGGAAGATGACGAGGAAAGGAAAAAGCACTATAAAACTTTAATGAAAAAAAGTATTAAAGGGCTATACTATTTTGAAATTTGCCATTTTAATTCATGCTTGTCTAGTTTATTAATATCATTACCGGTATTTCCTTTTTAGATTTCAATCTGTTTCTTTGGAATTATGTTTGCAGTGAATGGGCAAATGTTTGGGGGAAATTCCTGTGAAGATTATAAATGAAAAATGGACTTGTTACTAGTATTTCAAAATTTTATATTAAGGGTCCTATGCTTAGGATAATTAAAAAGTTCAGCATTTGGAATCATAGTATTTATAACTGCTTTGTTTATTGTAAAAATGTGGACTGTATAAGATTAAAATTCAGGATTTTCAGAATTGGAATCCTGATCATGGTATTGCCCCTGTTTAATAAGGAAACAGGTGTGATATGGAGCAAGAATAAAACATATGTAAATTTTATTCATGACTGCTGACAGAATGTGAATATTTGAAAGGTAATCAGCCAAATGATATAAACATCTGACAGCCATCTGTATAAGAATCTATAAAGTAACTTTATCTATTAGTTGGCTGATAACCAGATATATATCAGATTATAGAGTGGGTTGAACCATTTAACCTGAGTTAATCGGTTTGAAAATCTAGAGACAGGGTGTTTTGTATATAGGAATGATATCCTGTGCGAAGATTAGACATGCATGCTAGATGTTTTGGAATTTGTTGTTTACAATAATACAATTCACTCATAAAATAAGCCCATGGTTTTATGAAAATAATAATTCTAGCCAGTTGTGATAAATAAAATACCAACTTCAATGGCTGACCTTTACCATTTGGGTAGTTACTGTCTGGGCAAGACAAAAAATAGTTCTTCTATCATTATATGACTGTCCATAGCTACAGTGATGTTGTGTGGTTTTTTTCAGGCCAATTTAGAGTGGAAACAATAATCCATTCCCAATGCCAAAACAAATACTTAGAACTCCAATTTTTTTAGTTTAAGAAGAAAAATATCATGAGCAAAAAAAAAAATAAAAAAAATTAACTCACTTAAAAGTATTTTATAATAATCAATGTTTTTTAGTTGACAAGACAGCAATATTCTTTTCCATAATTGTCTCTAACTAATTCAGTCTTTGACTCCAACTATTTGGTTACTATACTCCATCAATTTGAAAACTTGTTTTTCAATTCTGTTGACTTTTTCCTAAACAAGGGACATGAGCTTTTTCCTTTAACGTAATAAACAATAATTTACACATTTTACTAGAAACTGAAAACAATCCTTGAGACAAGCTCAAAATTTTGAGAAAACCGCATTTAATGAGCTGCTTTTTAGGTTGAAGCCCTTCAGTGATCTATCATAAAGTGAGTAAAATGGTAATGAAAGGGTCCAATAAGTTGCTGATCAGATATCCATGGAATCATCAGTTTATTACCAACGCTTTCACTGAAGATATTATTCAGGAATATTTTGTCATAACTTCAAATATTTTCTTACATAGAATAAGATGAAGATACATAGGTTTCAGGATTTTTTCAGGTTAATGTGTTGGCTTATTTGCAGGTAAAATTCCACAAAATGGTGAAATTTTCTCAGATTCCACCTTTATAATTATCCAAACAGTTTTTGCAAAGCATTTTATGTACCTGAAAAACAGATTATGCTCCAATGTCAGACAGTCCATAGCGTGAGGAATAGCATGCATAAAGCATGAAACATTTAATTGTTCAAGTGGCATACAGTGCAGAGAGTTACATCTGATTATTGTCATGCCATATGATAATTATAGTACAATATATAAATAATATTCTGCCATATTTTTGAACAGGTTCATCTACATATATTGATTATAGGTATGTGAGTAAGTTTATTATGGGCCATTAATCAGATTGGAGTGTATACTGGCAAATAGTATTTAACCTTTAGCCACCCTTTAGTATAGTATGCAGAGGTAGTTAGGTTCCCAGGGTTTGACAATCACACACCTTACTGCCCTTAAAGTGATGAGTTTTTAACTGTGAACTCTTCCATCTTTCACAATAGATGCGTCCATTACATGTTTTTTAGGGAATTGTGGCAAGCTGTGTTGAACATGATCAAAAGCTCTGCTACTAAAAATCAGGGCTTTCATTATATGGCTTCTTTAAGGAATTTGCAATAGAACTTCAGGAATTGTTTTTATATAAAAGAAGAAGGAAATTCCTAGATTTCAGGAATTCTAAGCTCAAATTTTAAGGGGGTAGGTTATAACATTTCGCTTAATGAAAACCCCTGTAGTTTACATGCTTCTCTTCAATTTTTAGTTCTACTGCTTGAGGCCAGAAGAGCTAAAATATTCCATGGCATGGTGTTAGGCATCTGTTGATGCATCCGTCTGTAAACAATAATGTGTGGACATAACTGTTTAGGAGAAGGGTTATAACTCTAGCTGGTATTTTGCATGAGTTATAGGCCTTTTTGGACTTATAAAAACACTGTTTCTTGGTTAAGTTATATATTTAGGTCATCAATTTGTGGTAAAACTTTAAAGCAAATGCTTTGAAACTTTAAACTATCATTAGATAGATGGTTTAAGCAAGTTAGATAACTCAAGTTTGCATTTTGAAAGAATTATGGGCCTTTTTGGACTTAGGAATACTAAGCCAGTAGAGCACAGGCTTTGATTGGACTCTTGTTTTATATTATGACATACAGCTTCTGTGAGTCATGGCAAGAACCAGGAGAGAGTTGGGACTCTCTAGTTCACTACAGCATTACATAAATAAGACAATAATTTTTAACAGCCTATAATGCAACACTGATATTAAAGTTAGAATGTAATCTCTTTATAAGGGAAAAAGAAATTAGACACATTTGACAGTTTGTTGGAGTAGACTTCATGAAACAAAAAATACTCAGCTTGATCAGTATGTTCAGTACATTTTTGTTTTTTAATCCTGTTTGGTCAGAAAATTCAGATATTTTGTTTGACTTTGTTCATGCCTTCTGCCAAATAATGTTATAATGATTTGAAAACTGCTTAATCTTTTCAGAGATAAAATTGAAACATTTTTTCTAACAAATTTTATCACACTTTTACTACTTTTACAATGAGAGCTTAGGATAACAAAATTTCCAAAAGCTTTATCAAAGCAGAGGAAATGAATTCCGTTTACATGTGAAGAAGTATAGGTATATAGAAGGAGAAATTAGTAAATGTTGATCTATAAAGTGTTTGGATTAATGACTGCTTAATCCATTAACACACAGGTCTTTGACATGGGTAGGTCATAAACAAGATAGAAAAATGCAAACAGCAATTTGTTATTCTTACCTGGTTTGTCTGGTCTTTATATTAGGTCTGGTCTTAGATATTAAACTGTATATCTCATTCCAATCAAATTTTTGATTGGTTAATAAACTGAGTCTTCATTAGTTTTTTATTTCTTCTTTATGATTATTTCTAAATTCTATTTGCCCATTGCCATCTAATGTACCTCATTAGTTTTGCAGTTTAGCCAAATAAATAAATAAAAAGATGTTCTTATCTGTTTTTTTCTGTCTTTTTTTTCTCCATTTTTTTATTATTTGGGTTTTATTATAGGCTAACAGCTGTGTTCCTGATAGCACAAGCTAGCTGTATGTCTTCCTCATATTTTGCTAGCCCCATGGTATACTCATAACAATCTATCATTCAAGGGATCTCATGATGTGCATTTATCATTGTTCTTTTTTATTCTTTTCATTTTTGATAACCAATAAGCTAAGGATAAGACCTAGCATTGATAAACCATCATACCAGAGCTTAACAAACTTGCTATAAATAACTTGTTTGGCTCACATGTGTCAGTTTTATTTCTTTGACAAACTAGTATCTAAGGGTAAAATTACCCTATGCATGAACGTCATATAATGGAAGTGAATAAATCAAAAGTAAACATTACTTTAATACAGCTGTTTTGAATTTCATTTAATATGGTAGGTAGGGAATATATTGAGTTTGTCATTTCACCTATAAACAAGCTTTTTTGATAGTTTACTCAGTGACATCTTAACAGGCTTGTGGTGTAGTGGTCACATTGATCTTTTTCCAATTCTTGTGGATCTGCTTCAACTCAGCCAAGTGATTTTTGTCATTGTGTTGGTATGGTCATTTTTCTCCCTCTACTGTTTCTAGTTGTCAGCAGTAAAGATACCATGGAGCACAGTTAAGCTAACTAACCTCCTTGATTTTTACCAGTAAAAAGAGGTGAAAACACTTAAACAAGAAATAGAATAGTAAATGTAACTTTTAGCATATTCCATATGCACTTCTATTGTGCAGAGTTAATATGCAGAGTTAATAAAAATGATATTAAAAACCTTTCTATTGCTACCCCTTTGGAATTAATGTTGACTTTAGTTCCAATTATATCACAAAAAAGCTTGAGACAGTATTGATTTCTTTATCTAGCCATATTTACATTTTCTTCCCATATTTCATGAAATAAAAATTTGAAAAAAGTTAGGATTTGAAAAATAATCTTCCTTTTTTTTTAAATTAAGCTTTCTCTGAACTGAATCTACCCTGTTTATCATTTAAGAAATAAATTTGGTAAAATATCCCTTCAAAATGTAAATGGACTTTTCCAGAATTGAAGATAGAAATGTCAGTTGTGCAAATACGGTAGGAAAACAGTCTTCATATAATTTAATTACTTACACACCTTTTAAATGAACTGATATCTCTCATGATAAAAGTTATTCTTGTGTATACAAAGGTAAATACTCTGGCAAACATATAATTATAAAGGCCTTTCAGCAGAATTTCAATAAAGTAATACTGTAGTTACTTTAATAATGTTAACTGTGATACATTCCAGTAAGGTGCAAATAAAGTCTGATTGTGCAGTAGCACAATACTAAGTAGAAAGGAAAGAATATGAAATGAATGTAATACATGTTTTTTTATCAGCATTTGAAGAAAAATTAACTTTTTGTAATCAAATAAGAAAACCAATGTTTATAATTGGTACACAATTAATAGAGCTATACAGGGAAATATTCATGATTTTAAGTAATATAATGATCTTATAGATGTATAGATGCATATTTATAAGTTATAAAAATTGAAGATATGGTGGTCGTCTGACTTAAAAATGATAGTACATGTATATGGTAGAAACAAAGTATTTACTGTATGTGCTGTATATACTTGTTTGTTTACCCTAGCCATAATTTAACTTCTAAAGTTAAGCTTACCCCTAATTTTGATTTGAAATTTTGACATTGATCCTCCTTCTTCCTATTATATTTGTTTAACTCGGTCATAAATAAGTCTGGAGTCAGAGTTTTGGGATGAACAACTCAACTTATGAACGAGTAAATGCCAGTTGCTGAAGTTGGGTCCTGGATTTAACTGGTTTCTTCACCCACAATCTTTTGAGTGCTAAAAATTCTAATTCTAAAAAAGTGCTAATAGAGTTTGATATTTACTACTAGCATTTATTTAAAATTAAAGTGGTATTTGATAGATGATGTTTTACAGAAAAAATGTTCACTCTACAACGACTAGCAGACATGTTTACTAAAAATAATTTTACATTAAAGGAGCATACCATTTTCAGAGTGTGGATGTTTTTGCTCCAAATGAAACAGAGGTATACCTTTTTTCACTTGCTGAAAATTCAAGTGTTTTGCAATTTATTTTGTAATTGGTATTTTGCAAATTTGCTAGTACTCAATTTGAGTGGTGCAAGTTTCAGAATTCTATAAATGAATTTTAACATATTTTTGTCTATTATGGTGCCAAAATAATAACATTTAAATCAAACTGGGTAAAACTACTGTTTGGAATGTGTGGTGTTTGATTATTGATGTTTTACATAAAAAATGTTCATCTACAATGACTAGCAGACGTGTTTACTAAAAATAAGTTTACATTAAAAGAGCATACCATTTTCAGAGCATGGATGTTTTTGCACCAAATGAAACAGAATTTTCAATAGGTATACCTTTTTTCACTTGCTGAAAAATTCAAGTGATTTGAAAGCCAACTTGCATTTTATTTTGTAATTGGTATTTTGCAAGTTCGCTAGTACTCAATTTGAGCCCTGCAAGTTTCAGAACTCTAAAATGAATTTTATCACCTATTTGTCTATTATGGTGGCAAAATAATAAAATTTAAATCAAACTGGGTAAAACTACCTATTGGAATGTGTTTAGATCACCTTGTACTGGATTTGATTGATCATTGGAATGTGCATCTGAAGTAATTCTGAATCCAAACAATATAGTGTGACAAAATCATAGTAACATCTTTCTATTTCTGTCTTCATGTACAGTTGGATCAATGTAGAAATGTTTAATTGACATTTTATTTTCAAAATACTTCTACATAATAATTGCAAATGTTTCCGCTGTAAACAAGGTTATATTTATGCTCCATGCTATTAGGAGTGGCCAAAATCACAAACCACTCTATATCAAACCAAAGTTAAAGCCAGGCCAAACATGAAGTTTGGCCAAAATCACATACCACTCTATATCAAACCAAAGTTAAAGCCAGGCCAAACATGAAGTTTGGCCAAAATCACATACCACTCTATATCAAACCAAAGTTAAAACCAGGCCAAACATGAAAAGTGGCCAAAATCACATACCACTCTATATCAAACCAAA
>JAULCC010476607.1:543-10961 GCA_032358795.1 Nuttallia obscurata | reverse complement strand
TAACAACATTCTCTTTGTCAGTTGGAGTAGAACTGATAACTAATTTTTTGAATATGTATTACTATGTGTATTACTCACATAATGTTGATCATTATCTGACTTTGTGTAACATTTAGCCAAATCAAGTGCAGTTCTGTTCCTGCAAATATTGCAGTTATTTTAGCGTTAATTATCAGGATAAATTGCCGCATTTGCTGCTCTGTCAAGCAGGAACTTATGATCAGGGGACTGAAATAGGCTGAATGCCAACATTTTCATGTTAGTCATAAAATGTAGCGGATTTATTAGCAAAACATCATTTTTCATCATATCACATCACATTTCTATCAAGAATATTTCTATGGTATTAAGTCAGTCAAGTTAGCTTTAAACTGCGTCCTGGCATAGAATTCACCATCCCGTTCTTAGACCTGTAACCCAAGAATAGTCTCCAACACTCTTTGTTTGATTTAAACTTTTGCCAGAATGATAGGGGCAGGGTACCAGATCATAGGGTAAGAGATTATTCTTGAGTTTCAAGTATAAGAACTGGTTGGTGAATTCCAAGCCAGGCGTATGACAGAAGTTTTAACCAGGAACCAGACTACCAGTACAAACTTTGATTCAAAAGAACCTTTTGATTTATGCGGGGTAATAATGGTATCAGTACAAAACTGTCCCTACTTAGGTGGGATCTTCTAACCTGTGGTGGAGTATATGTAATATCAAAAAAATAAAACCTAAGGCCTCCCTTAGAAAGGACTTTCTAATTTGTGGTGGAGTATATGATACCAATATCAATCAGGCCTCTTGTGGATAAGTCTTTAAGCTGTGGTATGATATTAATATAAACTTTAAAATCAACTTTCTAATGTCTCTATGATATCAAAATGAACCAGGCCTCTGTGAGAATGGACTTCTTATATGTGCTTGAGTATGATATCAATATCAGCCAGGCCTTAGTGAGAAGAGACTTTCTATAATTTGTGCTTGAGAATAATATCAATATTGACCAGGCCTCCATCAGACTTTCTATAAACCTGTACTGTGAGGAGTATGATATCTATATTATCTAAGTCTCATTCCTACTTCTTAATTACATTAATAATAGTCACATTCAGTTTAAACAATCCATACGAGTATAACAATTAAAGATTCAAACAGAAATATGGACATTTATAGACATTTAGTTATAGAATTGTGGTCTCTGTAAATCATGTGGTCCTACTAACAGTCTAGACCAAGTGGTGAGTCAGCTAACTCAAAATTTGTGCATGGTGCTCATAGAATAAATCTATGTTTGTGGTGTTTTGCAGTGTAATTTACTGATTTCATACAATCAGTACAGGGGGCCTCTGTAGCCGAGTGGTTATAGTCACTGACTTGCAATCTCTCAGCCCCTCACCGCTGTGGGTTCGAATCCCAGTCTTCAGATTTTTCAAGTACGGAAGCCTTCCAGCTGGCTTGCTGTAGGTCGGTGGTTCTACCCGGGTGCAGTCTGTGCCTGAAATAGTGTCCAGAGGTCCCCCAGGATCTTCCTCCACCTGTAATGAGCTGGACTTTGCAATATGACTGAAATACTGTTAAAGCGATGTTAAATTCCAAACAAACAAACAAACAAAGCAATCAGTACAGGTGATTTTCAGATGGTTACATAATGCTTGTTGCTGATATTTTAGCTTCTTTATGATAACAAATGCTATAACAGTTGGTTGATTGTCCTGGAGAGACATATATATTACATGTAAATTACATGTTTTAGTAGGACACAGAGCTCTATCTTCCAAAAATTTTTACAGAAAGTAGGATTTTTTTATTAGTCTGAAATAAATAAATAAGAATAAGTAAACCCAATCTACAGTGCCTTTTCAAATTTAATTACTTGCATCATGAAAACATTCAAACATCAAATAACTGTTGCATCTATTTACAAAAGCACTGATATGCAAATATACACTATGAGGGGGTTAGTCCAAGACAGTTGTATATCTTCTGCTACATAACATATTGGATACTTTTGGGTAGTACTGCATGAGTCCTCAGAGATATTATTTATTATTGTATCATGGTTAGCTCTCTGCCTGAGGTGGCAAATTCTGCCGACCAGTGTTGAACAAATTGCAAACAGTTCCAGGATCCAAACCTTTTTATATGCCCATCTTCAGATAGGACATATTATGTGGAACCTATGGCAGGCAGCTGAAGAACTTTGTCACAGGGTGTTTTTGAAGAACGGCTTATACAATGAATGTCAAACTTTACATACATATTTGTTGCCATAAGATCCTGTGCAAATTCAATGCTCATTAATATTCATCAAGTTTCTGGAGAGTTATGGCCCTTTATTTGGTGAAACTAACTTATAATTTCTTTGTCACAGTGACTTTTTGGAGAATTACTTATCCAATCAATGTCTATCTTTGCACACAGTTTGTTGCCATAAGATCCTGTGCAAGTTTGATGTTCATTAATACTAATCAAGTTTCTGGAGAGTTATGGCCCTTTATTTCTTGAAATTTTTGATAAAACTACTTTGTCACAAGGACTTTTTGGAGAACTGCTTGTCCAGTGAAAGTCAAAACTTTGCACAATATTTATTGTTATTATATCCTGTACAAGTTTGATGCACATTAATTTATAAAGTTTCTGAAGAGTTATTGCCCCTTATTTGTTGAAACTTATTTATAATTACTCGGACTTTTTGGAGAACCACTAATCCAATCAATGTCAATCTTTGCACACATGTTTGTTGCCATAAGATCCATAAGATGCACACTAACATTCATCAAGTTTCTGAAGAGTTATGGCCCTTTATTTGTTGAAACTTATTTATAATTTCATTGTCACAGGGACTTTAATTTGGTCTTCAGATGGGAGTATATATGACTGTTTTGGCACTCACACACTAAGTGTTTTGATTACTTACATTTTATTCTGCAAAAGTGAATTACTTTAAAAACAAAATATTTTTGAAAATTTTGCAAATGGCAATTTAGCAGATGACAAATACTTAGTGTGCAAAGAGTTAGTTTCAAATGGAACTACAATGATTGATTGAGTATAGTAACTGAGGATATTGAATAGTGGATGAAGTTTACCTATATTATTATAGTCATAGTTCATATTTTGTTCATGATGTGCTTTGACACATTTTCCAATAGATGGTATGATTGGTTTTGAATCAGCTTATTGCCCTAAGAATAACCGACAGCATGTAGTATTAGGGATTCCAAATTGCAAATAGTCTGAAACATAGAAGTGTTAGTTTAACAGTCTTATCACTCTAAGATTTTTTTCTATCAGATGCTACATCTTTCTCCCCATTCAGACAAAACCTCTACAAGCTAGCCTAAATATCATCCTTTTAACTGACCATCCTTCCACCAATTGCAACTGTTTATGAACTTTATGACTTTCAATTAGGAGCATGGCTAAAAAGGTACAGGGAAGTAATAGATCTACTTATCTTTGTGAGAGGCTAGAATTATCAGTGACTTTATCAATAAGTAATCTCAGAGCGTGACTCCCCAAGGGGGCTCCATCAGGCTGTGGCGTCCTCCAGCAGTGTGGCTATGATTGCAAGGGCTGATTGGCTGGACTTAATCTTTTTGCGAGGGTAGTTACGGGAGCTTTCACAGGAAATACTTTCACACTAAGAAAATCCTTTCTTTACATAAGACACAAGAAGTAATTCAGTGCATAGACTACTTGGAATGATTTCATCTTGGTACTGAGAACCACCATTGAATAAAACAAGTTTGTCTGCAAATTGTCAAAATATTTTAATTTGTAGTAAACACACTTCACTGGCTGCTGTAACATGTGCTTGTCATATGGTCGATGCTGAAAGGAGGTTTATTGAAATTTAATGCCTAATAATCATGAGAGTTCTTAAAATTTTGTTTGTTGTTTGAAGATGAGATCATTGACTTAAATGTAAGGCACAGTGGAATCTGTGCTATAGTTGCGAACAAGTGAACAAGTGGCGGCACATATGATTAATCGTTCCAGACTGATTTTCATGACTGCAGAGAGCTGAAGTTACATGATAGCCTAATTCGACTATCAGTGCTACTATAATGTCACTCTGTTAGGGCTGCAGTGGCAGACATTACATGTGTGTGTGATAGGGAGAGAAGTTTAGCACTTAATTCTGGAGAAGAAAAAAAAAAGCGATGAAGGAAGTGAAAAAGTGTGATTAACAACATCATATGTTTTTTCTTAAGGGAAAAAAATGTGTTTTTATTATGAGTGAAAAAGTCTGGTGATGACTTTTTAATGAAATATATAAGTTGGAAAATATGACTTTGGATTATCTCATATGTGACAGTATTTAAAGGAAAAAAAATAATAACAGCAAAGGGAATTTGAAAAGAACACTTTTTGCTGTAGGATTGAAGTGAAGTGATATATGAATGTTTCATACGGTTTGAGTTTCTCTGGAAAGACAGTTTGAGGAATATACGAATATAACTTTGATGTGAATTTTGCAGATTTTGAAAAGCTTCATGGATCTAACAAAGTATCTCCTCTTCTTTTTCATGATTGATGCTGGATGTGCTGTCCACACAGATGCAAGCAAAAGGTAAATTAATACATTTGATATTTATGTTGGTATGTAGATAAACTATAACAGTGGTATGTTTATTGTTTTAGACATTTTCTACATTTGTTTGTTGCATAAGGTTGACATAAGGTATAGAAGCATATTAAAGTTGCTTAATTTCATTTGAAAATCATTATGGCAACTGTTTGTACTTTAATGTATTTGTACCTGCAACTTGTTCTTGGCTGCCAGTAAAAATTTAGAAAGTTTTAACAAACCATGTAAATAGTTAAGATTTAATTATTAAAGCAGAATATAAAATTGGTAATTGAGACGTCTCAGTAAAATATTAAGAAATTCATTACTTTTTGCAAAATAAAATTGGTAAAAATTGCCTAATGATAATTTCACATTTCAATGAATGTTTTTAACATGAAGATTTTTATTGAGGTCATTTAATTGCTTGGTAGCCTTTGTTAAGTTTGATATAAAACCCTAATCCTTATCAAATGACTATAACTAACCTGTCACACAACTTAAACAGAATACCCGGGAATACTATCAAAACACGAAATATTGCTAAAAAAATACATCTCATCTATGTCTCTTAGGTATACCTATATCCATTGTTGAAGAAATCTGCTTCAGTGGACTGCATTTTCTACTAGTCGTGTTTGTTGTATGATTGAAATATTCAATGAATTCAGTTATATATAACTGTGCAAACTAAAAGTTGTCATTATGTTATAACATTATGTTATAACTATTGACAACTGCAGAGTAAATCATAAAAAACATCACTTATATACATTATCAATAGTTCATACCATTTGTTTGAAAAATAACACAGCAGGTTGAAGTCAGGTGCTTAATTCAGTATATACCTATTCTTTTTAGGGGTATTTCGATGTCTCGGTAGTAACTGCGGTTATTCCCTTGACTCTTAAATGAACCATGCAATGATACTCTTTTAAACATGTATGAAACAATGAAGACCATGAACCTGCATTTATAACTCAACCTAAGCTTCTCAGCATATTACTATTATCAAAAACTTATCGGAAGCTGGGGTTTGTATGATTCTGCAAAATTTGAAACTTAAATTTCTGCCAGAGGAATTTCTTAATGAACAATTCCAGCATTTTATCCTATTAGCATTTAATATCTTCAGTAAGTTTGAGAGAAAAACATAATTGTTTAAAAACAAGTTAATATGCTAAGTATAATATACTTGAACCTAACATGCACATTAAGTGTTACTATAATCTTCCTGCTTTAATTCATAGCACTTCATCTCTGTGTGAAAATTTGTTATTCATTACACTAGCCTCGTAACTCTGTAATTCTTCTGTTACATACTGTAGCGTTTTATTGTATGCTTATGAAAATGATTGTTTAACATTTAATTTAAAAGTTCTTCTGAAACTGGATTGCATTAGGTTTTGTTGCTTGTAAAAGGATGTAACCAAAAAATTTGGATCATCCAACATACATGTTTGTAATATAAAGTCTGAGAGCTTCCGGTAGTAAATCCTTCATTAGGAGACAATTCATATAAGCTAAAATAACGATTAAATGCTTGTTACATATTACATAAAAATATGTGCGAGTGGAAAATTGAAAACTTATGAAATCAGTGGTATAGTCTTTATTGCTTTGAAAAAGAATATGTTTAACATTTTATGAAAAGATAAATGAGAATTATGGCTTGTAAATGTTGGAAATTTTAGATAGTTAAGTCAGTATGAGTGAATACAAAAAGAGGAAGTTTGGGTGGTACACATACGGTTGCAATATTTCTTCACACAATTGTTATAACCAGTAGTAACATTGTTCATGGTATGCCCAGTCACAGGAAATGAAAGGCTCGATCATAACTTTGAATGTAATGGAATGTATTTCGCCAAATCTGCTTAAAAGAATACATTTGGCTATATGTATGTATTCCAAGAGATATTGTGTCATCATTCTGGGTGATGCAACCAATTCTTTCAGTTCAAGTTGTTATATATATATTTATGATGTTTATAGAGACAATAGATCTGTTTGAATCTAAGGGATCTTTGTGAACACAGATGGTATACAAATAATAAAGATTGTGTAACAAAAAATAGTCCATCCAGTATGAGTAGGAATCAGTGAATTAAAACACATTAATAGAAAACATTAAACTATACAATAATATAGACAATAGAAGTATAAACAAACAATCACAGTTCTAGATGTCATTACAGAAAAATGATAATATAGTAAAAATATTCAAACAGTTTACTATAATTATATCAAGTAAACAAAAAGATGTGTATATATATATATTTAAATTTAAGAGACATATGACCAAAATAGAAGAAAAAAAAAGGCATGAAATTTAATGTCAGTGTGTATTAAGAAACTATTTTAAAAATGCAAACTACAGTTTCAAAGTAAATGCCCCATGCATGTTCCTTTTTATTTATACCCAAAATTTGGCTGGATGGTGATTGAATTAGTTGGATACACACGCAGCCAATGTCTTTTTAGAGTTTAAAGAAATGTTTGTATATAAGTTTTGAAAAAATAACAGTCAGGAAGATATATATCACTTAAAATATTGAAAACTCTTGTTTGCTGTGATTATAGGACTCTCAGAACTATTTAGGCAAGCTTTATCTGCCCTCAGACTACCTGAGATAGCTTAGTATAAGTGTGAGGCTCTCCTGTTTATTTTGACAGGGAGATAATTTCAGTCCATGGTAATTAATTTTCACTTTTATTAGTTGAAGAAATCAGACCACCCTTGCAATTACTTTTAATGACAAAACCAGGTTTGAGATGTGCCAACAGACAGACTGTGCATTTATTGTTGAACTCTCATTCCTGATGATTGCAATAAAGGGCTGATTCTGCAGCTTGTATGATAGTACTTTTTACCAGGAAATGTGCCAACTAATTAACTGATGCACTTGAATTCGTTTGATTGTACAAGTGTTCAGCCAAGCAATATTTACTGATTTTCTCTGCGCTGCTACCATTTTCAAGTTTTTGGTTTCAATTTAAATACCTGTTTGTTCATGATTTGATGCACGTGAGTTTATACCTCTGTTATATTTATGAGGAACATCTGCTCAAATGGTGATGCATAGATAAATTGCATTAAGACTTTTAATTACAAATTTAATGGTAGATGAAGTGGCCAATTTATCAGTGAAGAATTCTGTCCAATGGGACAATGTTCATAGATGGCATTTATATGCACTGCCTGGAGTCTTACAATTATCACTGTACCTTGATGGAATCCACGTAACACAGTTTGTAAACAATTATGATGATAACTTCAATTTCTTCCAATTATCAAAAGACTTAATAATGCAATTAAGCAAGATACAGTAAAACAAAAGTATTTTTGAAAAAGAAACTGGAATAAATTGGCTTTTTGCAATTAAAATTTTGAATATGTTTGTTCATTAAGTTGTTGTTCAGTTTTGGAGTTAAAATAAAAATATGTAATTACTTGCTCACCTGTTTGACATCAGTTTTGAAATGGTAGGTATTTGAATATTATGGTGGTAATTTATTTAATTAACATAATGGCTTCTGTCAAAATTATATATATACTATGTCTCCTGTCAGATTTTCATATAGATTAGGTCTCCTTCTGTCAAATTGATATAAATACATTGTCAGATATATACCATACTTCGGTGCGTATTCTGTGCAGTAATGTATTCAGCGCACCTCCTTTTTCGAAGGAAAATTATCGGGGATATACTAAGTTCTTGTGTAAAGTGTGGTATATAAAGATGATGTATCCTAAATCGGACGAAATTTATCATACCCATAGATTATGTCTCAATCTGTCAAACTGATGTGTAGATTGTGTTAAAATTTCCTTTGTCAAATCTATATCATGCCTCTTATTGTCAAATTCATTTATAGGTGTATCTTTTACCAAATTTCTATATAGATGATGTTTTCTTCTGCCAAACTTTCATACAGATCATTTCAGTACTTTTGTCAACATAAGTTAGCTGTATTTTGTTTTCATTCTGACTTTATTTATTGAGTTTTTTGCCTGTGCTCTAAGCTTGCAGCATTTATAAGAGGAATCTACAGGATGAAAAAGTAGAGAAGCTGGGAAATTTGTGATATTTTTATGAACATGTTTTCTTTGTTGATGTAATTATGCAACAAGAGATAAAGCTTATTTGTTTACGCACTGTTATGACGGAATTACATATCAAAGTATGCACTATTGTCACAGAAGGTAATAAATTGCTGCAACAAGAAATATGACAAATATTACAGGGACTTTGAGGAAAACTAGTTCCAGATGGATGTTGTGCTTTTAAAACAAATACATCTGAAGAGTAATTGTGCTTCAACTATTTAGAACTTGTATGTTAATTATGTTATTCTCATAATGATTTAGTAAAGGGCTTATAATTTTTCGCTGTTAGCTATCTTATCTATTATAAATGAATATTATTATAGGTAGTTGAGTTGAAGTTAACCAAAACTGACATAATATATTATAAGAGTAGTTTCTGATGATGTTTGCCCTAGCTAGGGCTATACCAATAATTATTTAAGGGGTGCTTCCTTATGAAGCTTGCTTTACTCTATATGTCCTACTTATTATTCCTAGTAATAAGGATAGTTTCACTTGAGGCTTTTTTCTACATATTATTCTATAAGGATTTCTGTTGACTTGCTGACTGTTCATAATTTAATGCTTTAAAGATTCTTTGTCTGTTCTTCCGAAACTTCTTTCAGTTTTATTTTACAGTTAAGGTTTAACAGACAAGGTGTACTGCAATGTTTATGTCTGCTACATTAATTAATCTTATTTCCTGTAAGTCTTTGTTTTTGTTTATTGTGGAGGATTGTTTTTACAGCAAATTTGATGGGAAATTAAAGCACTGTGTGTTTGTTACATGATCTACACAGATCACTTGTCTCCACCATGTTTTACTGTCAGTAAATTAGCCAGCTCAATGCAAGGGAAGAACTTGCCAGGAAAGAAAGGAAAATGTTTATCATGGATAGGTATGAATGAACCTCTGAAACTTTTGTTATAACGCAATGAAGTACTGTAAATTTGGACACTTCTTGCTCAAACTTGGCACACACAAACACTGCACAGGAGGTGTTAGATGAGTGATATATTATTTCTATTTCCTTTAACATGCTGTGATCATATTATATCAAATACACTCTCATCAGTCTGGCAGTGTTTTAGAGCACTTGAAGTATCACAAAGTCATTCGTTTTTCCCTTTAGCTAGATCATATACCATTTCATATTTAGGGAAGTTCATTGGTGTGACACGATTTTCTAGTGGCAGTCAGTGGATGCAGACTTTGACCAAATGATGCTTGTATATAGAACCCATTCTATCAAGGTCTGCAATGTTGGCCAAAAATCAGGCTTAATATGTTTCACAGAGAGTATTTAAACAGGACAATTTAACACTGAGGTAGGACCACCATGAAATCAAAATGCTGCAGGCACTGTGATATTCACTGCTGTGTTGCCGTTAATGGAGGTGCATGACTGCTAATATATGGAACACATTCTCTATTGACATTCTGTATTGTTATAGTGATAGACTTGCAATCTCTCAGGCCCACACTGTTGTGGGTTTGAATCCTGGTCTGGGACTTTGGATTTTCAAGTGAGGAAGCCTTCCAGCTTGCTCACGGTAGTCAGTGGATCTACCCAGGTGCACTCTGTGACTGATATAGTGTACAGAGGTTCTCCTGGGGTCTTCCTCCACCTGTAATGAGCTGGGCATAGCCATATGACTGAAATGCAGTTAAAGTGACGTTAAAATCCTATATAATAAACAAACAAATCATTCTGTGTCCTGCTACAAAACGCACTGCTTTGTGTTGTGTAGTAAACTTGTTTGTAA
>JAULCC010476496.1:0-10961 GCA_032358795.1 Nuttallia obscurata | reverse complement strand
GTTTACGGACTTCGTATTACATAGAAAGGCTTCTGAAAAAGTTTCAAAAGTGTTGTTTTCAAAATGCGTTATGTACTCTCATGCTATTAGCTTAAAAAGTCTAATTTATTCGACATATATCTCATTTGATTAATTATAAAGTTGCCTTTGACCATAACTAAATGCTTTTTGAAGATCATCAAAAATGTTTTTAAATCCATTGCAGTTTGGGTTTTAACACAATTAAATTATGCAATGTTACCTAAATTTACTAATTTATTTAAGTGTAAAAGAAAATACGAACAGCTCTAGCGTCAACTTTGAAAAAGAGAAACAGTATAATATGTCATTGCTATTTTCTTGTTCTCCTGTAAAGTAGCTTTAAAAAAGTTTGCAATTTTCACTTCGAAATTGATATTTAAGGCTGTTAAATGTCTTTATCTATTAGTTTTTCTTTTTTTTAAATTAAAAGTGACATGAGATGCTGACATATTAGTGTAGTTTTCTTGGTTTCTGTGCAAGTATATGTAAATAATTCTATAGAATACCTTGACAACGAGGAAGACTTACAACAACGCTGTCAACCCAATTTATGTTCCAAAGCGCGAGGTAAAGTCTTATTTAAAACAGCAAGTTGTTATCCGTCTAATCTTTTGGTTCTAAACACGGCTTGCTCAAGCTGTCCAAGCTTAGGTCTATTCTAGTCATACGTGAGCAACTTCTTTGACTTAAACTTAGACATGCATTCAAGCTACAAATAGACACAGCTTTTTTACTAACACTAGATAATTTCCCAGATGTTAAAATTAAGTAACTTATCAAAATGCAGTGAATTCGCAAACTTACCTTTGATGGCATTTCTAAAAGTTTAACAGATTAAAAGAGTATACTTGATGTCAATATTCTCAAAGCGGTCATTACTGGTAAATTCGAGGCCTGATGTGTACAAAGATAACTCACGTCATTATACCGTCAATATTTTTTTTTTATGAATTTGTTTGCACATTTGTAAATACGTATCTCATCTCAAAATCTATGTGTATCTTAATGTAATATTGGTTCTTCCCCTCTTTGTGTCTGTCTGTATGTCTCTCATAAGTGATTTACATATATTAGACGTAGATAGACAAACCAGGTTATGAAATGTTAATGAATCATTTATTTTTGAATATCTATGATTCTGTGTAGGTTTCATTAAACGTCGTTTGAAAATTTTATTCTATATGACATGACTTTTAAGTAGGAAAATAACATTCAAAAAGTTTGCACAAAAGTCATATTTCTGATATGTTGTATTAAGATCTGAAATACTCGTTTGGAAAATAAAAGCTCAGCTTTTCAAATCAAATTTAGACCAGTATAAAAGTGGCATAAATAAAGGTTTTGTTTCAGGTAGAAAAGTGTCTGAGAAGAGTTAGTATATTGGTACTGTTAAATATATATTTCGTAGATATGGTGAGAACTTAAATTGCTTAACATGATTATATAAAATAACAACCCATCTGATTTTTTTTACAAGAAAGTAATCGAGCAATATTCGTTTGTAACTGGTCATATTGTACAGTGTATAGTGTTTAGCTCCCTCCACATCACATATGTCGCCTTAAAACGGCAATAGTTTATGTTTGTAAAGACCGTTAGTGAGGGCAGGTATTGCTGAGTATGTTTAGCCATTCTATCTTATATATAACATAAAACAAGTTTGTGTTAAAAACATATGTAATGGCAAACGTTATGTATCCAAAATGTTGTACAGTTGTATATGTATTATACGCGTGACTATGCTAAAATGTAACCCTTTATTATTGCATGTGCATTTTAAAAAAGATAAATCAAATTGTCTATAAAACAGAAAGTAATACACTTTGATAAAAGTTGTTTTTTATGAAAGTTGTTTTGTTAACTACAGTAAGGTTAAATAAATATATGGCACAGAATGACCATGTAATTAATAAACACAGCTACCAGTAATAAACAGTAATTTAAATGTTTAAAAACATCCATTGTAAAGCACACCTTCTTACAGTGATTCTTTGTAGATCTAAGGTTTTTAATTCACACATTTATGGTTTAAATCAAAATGTTTATTAAAATAGTGCAAGACCAACTTTGAAAAAGAATTTCAAATAAAATTTGAAATGCGATAACTCTCATTTATTTATTGCCAGGAACTTATCAAAACCTTTCATCCTTTTAGTTATTTTCGGAAATGAATTACTACACCCAGTTTTAATTCACCGAGTGACGTGAATATATTGTGCGTAGTTTAGGATGAGTTTAATTTAACATCGACATAGTCAAGGTGACTTTCAAGTGCAAGAAGTTAAACATTAAATTCTTAAAGTACATATCTTTGTCGAACAACCATTCATTATTCTTTGTTTGCAGCTAAGCATCTTATCGGCACACTTGACAAATCTACGTACTTTACAAGTACATTTAAACTAACCCTGTAAGAAAAAATTTAGATGCTGCCCCACATAACTGGCAACTGCAACCCTTTGAAGATTTGGTAAACTACGAATTTACCATGTGGTATTGATGATTGTAACTCAACTGTATAAAATATGTATAAACCAAGCTTTATCGGTAGCATGCTTTCTCTAAATAATTGCCACTTCTCTCACTCTATTGAAATAAACGTTTAGACTTTGACTTTCAACTAAGCTCATAGAGGCTGACAGCCAACAAGGCTATCATACAAACCACATGCACGTTAGCATAAGTCGCAGGCAGTAACTCGGCGTCTAATCAGGATACAAGCTGTTTGACACTCGGCCAACTGTTATCCAAATATTGGGCGATTCTGGTGAATTTAAAAATCTGGGCAGACGACAGTTTAAGCAGACGACATTTTTCAACAGGCTTAATGTTAACAATTCATTTTAATTAGTTTTAAACATGTATTTGTTGACACTTGTTGTATATATTAACATAGCAGATGTACAAAAGTGAAGACTGATAGCGCAGTTGTGTAGCGAATGTCGCTTCCGTTTTGCACTCAGGAGGTTGTGGGTTCGATCCCTGAATGGGGCCTTATTCTGACCTTCATTAGACCGTAATGCTGATTCTATCCATGAAACGGACTCGCAAGTGTTTCTACATGCCACTAATTTCATAAGAAACTTAAAGTAAATCTGAGACTCTATTTCAATATGCGTTTGTTTATGGGTTTTGGGAACCTTGTATTGACAGAAGGGGTCTGCGATGATACTCCGTCAGTTTTGCATAACACATTATACCTATAATTAAAAAGTATCATTTTTAATCTTAACTTTAACATATATATGCATGTATGTATGTGTTTGTTTGTTTGTGTTAACTACAAACACAAAAATGGTTATATCCGACATGTTTGGCAAAAAGAAACAAATCAATAAAAAAATACTGTCAAATGCAAAAATGTGTTATAACCCATATGTATGGTCTTATTAGACATATTAACAAACAACCATATTAGTAAATCTACCCGTACAGATACCATTAGTTGTAATAACAGCCAGAAACTTACGAAGCAAATAACTATCGATGTTTACTTTGTTCATTATCAAGACAGTTCTAAATACGATTAAACGTTTTTTGTGGATCACATTTAAAACTGATATGCTTGTGAAACACGTTTTCCATTCACTTCTTTCTGTTGCTCTTTAATGAAAGTCATTACATATTATTATAACATTCCGGATACAACGTGTCTTTTCTCAAACGGCAACGACAGACTGACAGTCTAATTTCCGAACCCAATTCAAATTTGAGATGTATTTGAAAACCTATATCATCCACACTTCTAAAACTTTATCGAAGAACTGTCATATTCTGGACTTGACGATCTTTGTATTAATACGCCGAACTCCCAAGATGAAGGACTTCATCTCTTATTTATACTTCAGACACCTTACAGGTCAATTATAAATAGCTCTTTGTCTCATAAACCTAAAAAAGGAAGTTAATGTGATAACTCTGTTGACTTTGACTTAAAGTCATAAAGAAAACGAACCGATATAAGGATCAGTAAATATTTATGCCAAGCCTTTTGGACGACCTTAATAGTATGTGCCAAAAGTTTGTTATACAACCTATGCATTAAAGCGTACCAATCACACCAAAACAAAGAGAAAACTTCAATTGACAAGTAGAAATATCTATCATTATATTAGAGAGGATCTTCACCAGTAATGCTTAAACAATTACATATAAAGCATTGAATCATGCAGATGCATGATGTCTGAAATAAATACAATAATAAAGCATAACTGAAATTTTGACTAGAACATTTACTTAGAAAAGTATATCTAACATTTGAAACAAAGACACTAGTATGTCAGTTCAAGCATGCTTATTAAAAAAGCAACTTTAGAAAATTCTGATGAAGTTTGATAATTTTAATCAACTTTTTGAGTAACTTAAATGTTTTATTTCTACGACAGAGATAAGTTTCTACAGATCAATTTAAAATTAGTTTAGTTCCGTTTTTACCAGCATAGAACATGGTTTATCTAAGTAAATCTTAAAGTACAGTTGTACTTAAGATAGCTTATGACTGTCACCAATTTTCCATTATTATATAATATGAGAAGCATATGACTGATAAGATATGGATAAAAGTTTGATATTTAAATTATTTTGAGAATTGACATTGTTACAAAATCTGTGACAAACAAATCTGTGACGTGAAAACCCATTAAAATACACTAGAATATCGAGCACAGGACTGCCATATACATTCTAGTGCTTAATGTGGCGAGCAATTTTATATAAGGCATATTATATATAATTAGTTCACTAGTTTTCTGAAAATATGTTCCTTATTAAGACAGAAATAAATATTACATTAAAAACCATATTTTCTACGAAACAAGCACTAATGCAATGAATGCCATTATCATGTGAGTTTCTTCCTGGAAGATGCATACTACATTGCTTTAAGTTTTCCTATCTTGTTTTAATATTTCCAACTATCGTCTTACAGTAAAACTGAAATTTTAAAATTATACCAAATACTTAGTTTAAAGTTTCGAAATACAGTAAAGCAATTAAAATGACAACCAGCATATCAAAATCTGATTTACCTGAATGAAATCTCACCGAACCTCTAAATAGTACAATTCTGGTCCTATGCTTCTTTAACTACCAACGTTGGCCTGTAACACTTCACCTGTGCTATTACTGTTGAGTACGTCAGGTGTTTGCTAACAAACTTAGTTTCAGGTTGAACAGTACCTTATTGTTTCCTTTGACTACCGATATGCAGTTTTGAAGCAACCAGACTCGATTCACACAGTGTCTTATTGTCGTGTTTTCAGCTATCGCACTTGATATTAACGTCTTTATTTAAGCAACTCTCTTGTTAAGTGTCAGCTTTTTCTTATCATAGACAATCACGTAGTTTCCAGAGAGGCTTGATTTTATAACGTACCGACGTATTAATATCCAATTTTTTGTTAGACTCGTTCAACCGCGGTGCTCTATTGTCACCTGTTTCCGATGTTTTGTTGAAATCTTTGCTTCTCTGGAAATCTGTCTATTCCTTCTAATTATTTTCTGCTTAATCCTGATATTTATACCCAGTTGGACATTGAAGTCTTAGGCTTTCATAATTTTCTTTGGTGTTTTGTCTGTTGGAATCCCTTGCGTTGCATGCTATTGGAAAATCCAATAACTTTGGGTCTTTATGTTAATTTTTATGATGTAGAGGTTATTTATATAATTCATTTGTGGAAAAGTAAATTAGAAAGGTGCGTTATACCAAGACGTTAATTAAACGAAGACTTTGAAAATAATTAAAGCTCAAAATATATTACTTTCTCCTTCAGCACTTTATTGAAAGCTATAGGATGATGCCTCAGATATCATTCATAACTTTTGCAGTTTCATCGAGCAAATTTTAATTATATTTAGAATTAAAATTATTGGTTTTATTGATTAGGAATCCAAAACAGATAAACATTAACGCTTACTTTACTTCTGAAGACGTTATTGTTGTCATTGTTATAAGAAATTACTGGTTTTCAACAAATGAATAGAATAAGCAAGCACGGACAATAGACATGAGGTAGTAAGGATGTAGGTGTATTAGTGGCATAACTCACTGAATTCTGATATAGTAAAACCAATCTGAGTCTATAATAAATACCCTTGAAAAAATAAGATGTTTTGGTAAAATTATTTGAAGAATAAAAATACTTTGAAATCATTTGAAAGTCTAAAGTATCAGATGTCTGAGCAGAAAATCATCGCTCGACTATAGCTGCGTGAAAACTTGGATGTAATGTCTTAAAAGGGGTGTACATAACATAAATGTCGGAATATTTTATTAAGGCCTTTTTTTAATAAAACAGTGCTGTCTGCAAGAGTGCATATGTCTTTTGTTGGTCTTCAAATATGCACAGTCAACCAGGTATTTAAGCACAGTGGGGAAATAACTCTGAAATTCCAGGTCATCCAAAAGATTTACTTGCATTTAGTCCGAGTGGATGTTAAGAGTTTATGATGTGGGTCAAATGTTTTCATAGGGGTGTGTGTGTGGGGGGGGGATGTCATTCACCATTCACACCTCTTTACTCGCTACTCGTTCTAACCCGTGTGCCGAATAAAAACAATGAAATGAGCTACTGGAAGAAAATTGAAGTTCTAAAGACTGTTCTATGAATATGGTGTCTTTCAAATCTTAGTTCATAAAATATTTAGATGTGATTTTGTTTATTCAAGTGCGTTCTCTAACGTCGTATATTTAAGTTGAGATAAATTTTAAAAATTATTTTCAAGTTTATAATAATTAGCGAGTACAATGTTAGTCTGGTGCGTTTTAATTGAACACCATGTCCGTAGCCCTTTTAATCATAAGTCGAGAATAAATAACAGTTTTAAAACTTAATATGCATTTTGTAAATATTTTGTTTTCTTATTGTCCATACCGTATTAAGATCGAAATTCTAGTAAAATGTTTATAAAGGCAAACGCTCTGTCATAGATTATTAAAATAGTTTCAATCAAATCTTCTTGCCAAATATTTACTAGTAGACGTGAAGTTTATATTTCAAATACTCATAACAGTAGTTACCTAATAACACGATATCTCAAAGTTATTGGGCCACCATTTCTAATGAACTAGTCATTATATTTTTATATACATATATTGTGTACCATAACTTTACACATGTGTAACATGAGTCATTGTTTGGCTATCTCTCTCAAAAATGATTTGTTTCAACAAAACGAAATAAAAATACTTTATAAGATCTTGTTGAACATATGTGTGATTTTCTTATGTATAGGAATGAGATGTTATAACTATATCTTAATGATTACTTATTTGGCGCAAAATTTGCAAACATCGTCTGTTTAATTCCCAATTTCTTTAATTTGTTTCTCACTTTTTCTTCTTCAGGAAACTGTTGCAAAAGACTTTTATTGAGTTGTAGAAATTGCAAACAATACAGAATCTGTTATTTCATTCAGTCTTACTTGCGTTTAAAACAATTTTGAAATTAAACAATTTTCCTATGTCAGAACAAGGGTTAAATGGTGTCATTCTATATCGTCGGTAAAGACAAACAACCAGTAACTTTTCAACGTTTGCCTAGTTCTCATATCCACAGGGGACGTATAGCAAGTGCAGCGTGAAAGGAAATTATAATAGATGTAGCATGATCACTCGCAGCATCACTTCGTTTAGGTGCGACGGTCTCATGTCATGCATCGAGCAAAAAGTTTCCAATTATCGGTGAAGAGTCCAAAAGATGAAAGGCTCTCACATAATGAAAACGGCGCTATTTCATTGCGAAGCTTGTTCAGAATTTGAGAGACAGTTTAGTTAGATATCGGAACCAAGGGCGTTTTTCAATTAATTAAACAGAGGGAGAGACTAAATGTTATATGACAGATGCGTTTCTAAATACGTTCACAGAAGTTAAATATGGCCTGTCTAGTCAACGCAATGTATAATTCTGTTTTTGGTTTTTAATAATTGGCAAACTTCATTTATGGTTAAATAAAGTCCGTTGAGTTGATGTACTCTTAAATTAAAGACATATTTATTTCAGTGTGTCTATTTGGAGTTGATAGAAACAAATGTTGTTGTCGTTTTTATCAAATTTACGGCATTAATTTGTTAATAGACGCTTTGTTTGTTTTCTATTTAATATCCCGAGACTAAATCCAGTATTTTTTTTATTGTTTTGAAGATTTATTTCTCCTAATTTTACAATGGTTCAATGGATACAGCTGATAGTTGTAAACATTGTTATCATCATTCATTCACCAGTGTTGATAATGCATTGTCTTTGAAATCTGTAAATTTCTTCCGTAATATCCTATATTGTTTCGAAATATTTATAAGTAAATATAGAAACCTTAATTTGTTTTATTCGTTTAATAATTTGTACTGTTTTTATCCGCAATAAAATGCATTATACAAGATGTTGCCTTTTTGCATTAGTTTTAGAACAATTTCATGTGTATCGAAATGTTATAGTAATATTTTTTTAAGGTCCCGTGCCAACTTAAGACAAAGAAATTTCATGTAAACTTACTGATGACATTAACCGGTTTAAACATATACTTAGCGAAGTGCCCTGACTTTAAATTGGTGAATTTGGTCGTTTGATTGCTTTATTTGTCAAACCTTTAGTTTTCCCAAGTTTAGTGTAATTAAGAACTGATCATATCGAACTGACGCATACGCAAATTGATACCAAAAACATGAGAATTTTCTTGTTTCGTTTTTGCGATGATTTCAAACGCAATTATTCAACTAAAGATACATTTTATAACAACTGCAATACCAGTAATATTCACATGGAGTGAAACACGTTCGAATAAATATAGAATTTCGAAGGGGCGCGCGATCTTAAACGATCTCACATGTAAACAATGACCTACAGTCAAGGGTTTAGATATGATCCACTATCCGATGGTGAGTGAATTTCGCCTATACGAGGTATAAACACTGCTGATTCAAGTTAGAAAATTTTCAGTTACTTTTATTGCAGCTGTATACAACCAGTGGAAACACGAATGGGCAACACAAGTTTGCCTCAACTCCTGGATGTGATTGAAACAAAAGAAATCTGTTACTGTTGGACATATTTATTTTTTTGAGTTGGCACAAGTACAAGAAACGCTTGAAGAAGGATTGTTTGCATTTGCCATATCTAACTTAAACAAGAGGGCCATGGTGGCCCTGGAGGTGCTCACCTGAAGAGGGCAGCCATTTGTTTTTTATAAATAACAATTAAAAAATTACCCATATAAATATATAGGAGCTAATATCCTAGCTTTAGCATTTATGGTTTCAGAGTAAAATATTAATGATGTCATCCTAGGTACACTTATATCAAATTTTCAAATCTGCAGCTAGTTTTGGAGAAGAAGAATATTTAAGTTTTCACTATAAACATGTAGAAAAACTGATTTCTATCCTGGATGCCTTTTTAATGTTGATCAAAATAATATGAACAATCTTTATAGAGGGTCACCCAATGAACAAATATGCCAAATTATTTTCAAATCTGGCCACTAAATTTTGAGAAGAAGATTTTTAAGTTTTCACCATATACATATAGTAAAAAACTGACTCCGCTCTCTGAAGGCCATGTTTTTTACTGAACAAAATAATTTGAGCAATCTTTGTAGAGGGACACTTAAGGAACACCTATACCAAATTATTTTTAAATCTGGCCACTAGTTTTGGAGGAGAAGATTTTAAAGTTTTTCCTGTCCGTTGCCATTGCAACTAGAGTTCTGTTGGGCATTCAATTCTTTGAACAAGTTTGAAAGAGGGTCACCCAAGGAACAATTTTGTAAAGTTTTATTAAAATTAGCCAAGCTGTTTAGAAGATGTCCTTTGAAGCAAATGTTGACGGACCGACGACGGACAGACGGACGGACGACGGACAAAGGCCGGTCACAATAGCTCACAATAAATATAAAAAAAGATACTGTAAACAAATTAGCTTTTAGAATCCTAGTATTGAATTCTATCAGCAATGCATATAACTTACACCAAAAAACTACTATCAACCATTAATCCAAATTAGCGGAGTTATTTTCTTTTACAAACTACCAAATGTGCACATATATTGCAGTTTTCACGCGACGAACGGTAGCGAAATCAATATCCGGTTATAATTACTTTTTATTACATATTTGTGTACATAAATGATTTCTGAAAAAAAAAAGACCTCGAGTTTAAAAGACACCGGTAGATATGGGTATATCTAAGCGGATTTTGGTAGATCGTGTCTGTTCCGGCGTAGTTATACCAAATTGGAAACTTTGCACACTATACTCTTTTACCTCAAATATAGTCACTGTTGTCTCTTTTTTTTCTAGTTGCCAGTTGCCCTTTACATATCCTGTTATTACTCAGAAAATGAATGTTAACATTTAATCATTTCAACTGAAAAATAAACTACTTTCTTTCGTTCTGGCGGTTCAAAACATCCCAGTTTCATTCTGGGAAGAGCTTGAGTCCTCCCGAAATATTGCTAACTAAAGCAAGGGGGCGCATTAGCCTCTTGCTAAAAAACAACGCAAATAATACCTATAACATTAAAATATGATACATGAGCATATTGCAAGTTTAATGGAAACAGTCCGGGAAATGTACGACTGACCCTCGTACTGGCGCAGTGGCGTAGTGGATATGGTGTCCGCCTTGCGTTTAGCAGGTTGCGTGTTCGAGCCCCGAAGGGGGCTCTTCTCCTGACCTTCATTTATTGACACCAAGTACTGGTTCTACCCAGGAAACGAAATCTACAAGCCATAGGCTTTCAACATAATCTAGCTAAAATAAATAAGTTTAAATTAAATCAAAACCACCAATATGTTTGGAAAACATCATAATTGCGTAATATATACTTGTGAACACAACGTTTTCTAGAAAATGTTGTTCTGCAGGTTAGCTTGCCATTGAAGATGAAGACAGATATGGAAAAGCAGATGCCAAACACCAATTATTTAATGCGTTGGATACCAAATAT
>JAULCC010476386.1:0-10962 GCA_032358795.1 Nuttallia obscurata | reverse complement strand
AAGGCGAGAGTGCGAGATTATAACATCGTGTAATTTCGCGCTTTCGCGGGCGAGAACGCGAGAACGCGAGAGTGCGAAAAAGCGAGAACGCGAGATTTGTAGCGCGAGAATCGCGATAGTTTTTCCATCGCGTTCTCGCGTCAATATCTCGCGTTCTCGCCCTACAAGAAACAAGTCAATATATCGCTTTCTCGCGATCTCGCGCTAAGGGCGAAGGCGCGAAATCGCGATGGCCCTATCGGAACACCGTACGTTCTCGCTTCAATATCTCGCGTTCTCGCCCTACAAGAAACGTGTCAATATATCGCGTTCTCGCGATCTCGCGCTAAGGTCGAAGCGCGATGGCCCTAATGGAACGCCGTAGACAACAAATTAATTCCTTACTCAAATATTTTCCTTCATCACTCACTAAGTTTCATGCGGTAAAGGGAATTAACCCGTTTAAAGAATATGGGTCATGTTACTATGAATCATAGGCAGGTTGTCTACCTTGATTAATCACGTGACGAGCACATGACTGCCCCATGTGACTAATATCAACACAACAAAGTGGGTTTCATTTTAACAGTATCGGCCAAGATGAAAACACCTATTATCTGCTTGTCAGTTCTGCTTGCGTCTTGTTTGGCGTTTAAAGACGGAGTCGTTCAGTTCGAGCAGCCACAGGCTGACGGAAAACACTGGGCTTTGTTGGTAGCGGGTTCCAATGGGTATTACAACTACAGACACCAGGTATTTGCTAAATGTTCTTATTTATTTTTTAATTTTTTTTTCAGTTATTGTTGTAACTCAGTTTTAGTAGTTTGATATATCTTGAAGAATATATCAATGTCTGAGCACATTTTAACAGTGATATAACACAGTCAAAGACCAGGTATGTAGAATGGTCCTGCAGACACGGCAGAATACATCATGTAACGTTATTCTATCTATCTTAGCACAATCTATATACACATGTATATATATATAGCTACTGTATAGCTTTGCTTATACCATAGTTATAAACAATTTTATATACAGTTTTATGAGAAAGAAATTGCACACATTATTGAACTTTTTTGGTGAAACAATTCATATTCAAATGTATGTGTACATATGAGTGATATTTAAACATGTAAAAGTTTGTGCACGGGTTATCATGCTTTTAAATTGTGGTTATGGAGTTTACATTTATGTGAACATTCAATATACACCTATATCTCAAGACCCCCGTGTAACAGAGCTGTATCTGTAATGTAATAAAGTTAACGATACAACTATGTGGAACTGTATATGTTGTACTATCTAAAGTCAACCAATTATATATTGATATTATTGTTTTTTCTCTGTTAATGGACACGTAACAAAGATAACAAGTTTACATGTTTAAGTCCATAAGACAATATGGCTTCTAGAGGCTGAGCAGTTATTGTTATTGGATTGCACTCTCTCAATCATTCATCATAAGAAGTGGGTTCAAATCCAGGTCTGGGCCTTTGGGATTTTTCTAAGTGAGGAAGCCTTCCAGCCAGTGGCTTCCAGCCAGTGGTATTTCTACCAGGGGACTCTTTGTGCCTGAAATAAGAGGTCACCCAGGGTCTTCCTCCAACTGTAATGAGCTGAATGTTTGCTAAAGGACTAAAATACTGTTGGAACGACTGTAAATGTCAAATACAAACAAACTTTTGGCTTCTTCAAGAAAAAAAGTGCTATATGTCATATTGCATTTTCAATTTCAGGAACTACCTGCATATCTTATTTCACATGATTTAAATTACATATGACTTAACTTTTTGACAATGGATTAAATTAAACACAACTTCTGAGATTTCAGTAGTTTCAAATTCTACATTTACCATAGATATATATTGCAGTGAGTTTAAGGAAACTTGGATAATTGTTTCATGAAACACATTGATTGTGACATTTTTGTCTTTTATTACACCTCCTAATTAAGCCTTTAAGAACTGAGATATATTCTGATAGTTTGTTTTTTGTGTAATTCAGGAAAATTAAAAAAAAAATCTTTGGTATGATCTGCATAGAATTGGTTTTGTTGTGGTGAAACAATATTTATAAGATCATCATAATAATAACAGCATTCTTTGTTTTTATCACCTAACACTGAATATTCTAATGTTTCTGGATAATGAGGTAATAATTATCCTCTGTATAATGATAAAGAATTTTAAATTTTGGTTGACAGTTATAAAAATAGATATAACATTTTTCCATTATTGATATTTTTAGTTTTAATTGGCATGGTTGTCAGAAGTCAGTGTCAAAACTGGGGTCTCAGAGAGTTCTTCTAATTAAATTCTAATTTTAGGAAATTCTGCAAAAGCTAGGGGTTCCAGTAGAATCACAGAGAAGGGTAAAAAAACCCACACTAACACTGTTAAGGAGAAGCCTATTTCTAGATCATACAGTGCAATGATACCTCTGTCAACTGTTTAGTAAAGCATATTTGGACTGTTAACTACTTGGGTTTAAAATACAGGACAATCAAACAGTTAATACCTTAAAACTCATGCAATTATATCTAAGAGTAAGAGAAGCTATGCTTATGTGAACAGTGTCTACACTTGTACAAACCCTTAAAGATATTTAAATATGAAGATTAATTTAACATATAGGGGATTAAGATTTGAGATGGGCTCAACGTTTGCAAAACTGTGACATGTTTTAAAAAATATTTCAAGGGAAAACAGCACCCAGTGTCTGCTCCTCATAAAACTAGAAAAATAGCTTTGGGTATATAACCCTTAGCCTACTAATCCCTACTGTGATAGACTTTGCAAACAGCTTGTAATCAGATTAGATATTGAGTTACTCAGCGTGTAATCTGGATCCAAGCTGTATGACACTTGGCCAATTAGTGCTCCAAATATTAAACGAATCCCATGAATTTTAGAATCCAGACAGACGACAGTTTAAGCAGACAACATTTTTTCAGCAGACTAAGGGTTATGATTGGGTTTACACTCATGACTGATATAACTACTAGTAGTTTTAACTTATTTTAATTAAGAAATAATATGTTATTTACTGTTGTTTGTCATCAGATATATCATGGTTTTTATTTCAGATGTATAGTAATCAAACCATGTGGCTTAAAATACATCCATCTCATTCTAAACCCAAACCATGATAATATTATATCAGATGATGAACAGCAGTATATTTATTATTTTGATTCTAACATAACAAAATAGTAGGTATGCAATATGTCGCTTGATTAGTTTCTGATGCAAAATAAACACTTATGTTTTGGTCCAAAATGATGTCATTTATGGTACACTATGTGATGTTTTTTGTCAAACTGTTGTTTATTGCACAATTAACAGCGCTAAATTTGTTCTTTGTTTATAGTGACAAAGTCGTGAGTTATGTTAGAATTCAAGTTTATACATGTATAAGCATGTAAACTACATAAAAGATAATTGGGAATTAGAATGAAAGCTTTATTGAGCACATCAAGCTAAAGTTTTACATAAGAACTATCATGAGATGTTTGAAAATAATATATACGTACATCATAGTTTGCAGTATGTATTGTTCAATCTTGTTTAGATTTATCTTAAAACAAGATTTGAATTGCATCACTGTACTTAAATGTCAGTTTGTGGTTTGGACCTGACTTATTTGTAATGTGGTCAGCCACATGTACCATTGTGTGTTCATGTTGTTGACCTTCCACAGTAATGTACCAGTGTATGTCTTGTCACAAGTGGGTAGATATATGCAGGGAAGGATCTCCCAGTTAATTGGGATTGTTACTTTAATCTCCAAACCAATAAAGATAAGCCTTAATTTGATTACTGCCTTGTTAAGTCTCCTGCTTAAATTAGTTGATAACTAATGATATTAGGGGAACATAAGGAAGACGTAATTGATTATATGAGCTTTGCAAATAATGTAGACTTAAACCAGGGGCCGAGGTCATAAAACTTCCTCAATTTGAGAAATTCACAGAATTTTTGTTGTTGAAGTTAGATACATAAGTCACACGTTTAGGTTAGTGACTCAATGTAATAAAGGGCTAAACTACTAGCTAATAATAAAATATAAATTCTATTTTTTGCAGTTTGTAACCAGGTTACAAGCATTTTCAGTTTGAACATGATTCTAAAATTAAGATTGATGCTAGAACTAAAAACTCACTGTCACCATGGCAACGCAATTTGAGAATATTTCTTTTTTCCCATTTTTTAGTTGGTTACTGATTTCTACCTTGCAATGAGCCTAGTCCTGTAATCTAAGTTTGTAACTACAATAATAACAAATCTGTTATTATTATGCTGAAATTGAGAAAGTGTTATTACTTCGGGCCCAGATCAAATGTCTCCTCATGAAATAAGTTTCATCAATATCAGTTTTAAGCTATTTGTAAAAACTTTTATAGATTGTATAGGCTTGCAAACAAAGATTTTGAAGACATATAAAGATTTTTTAAGAGCCCTTTGTATGCCTCTGTCAATTATGAAAAAATAATGAGTTCTACTCAGCATATATAAACAATCTGAGCAAAGATGCAGCTTTTATATGTGTTGACACTGCTAAGAGTGTTTAGAGGGCTGTCAGATTGTGTGATGAATACAAATTTATGTATTACCATGTCAAGATAATGTCAGACTGCCATACTTTCTGTAGTAATGTCAGAATATGTCATAATCATGTTAAAAATATATGTGGTTGTAACATTCAGGCAATGTCATGATAATGTCAAAATGATGATTATGTCTTAGTAGCTGTTTAAATATCATAAATTTCATTTTGATATTTCTGTCATGATGATAATTTCAAAATGACAATAAAACCTTTTGAGACAAGTGAAGATACTAACCCTTATCGCAACCGTGATAGAAAAGATTAACTCGGCATCATCCAGATCCAAGCTGTTTGACACTAGGCAAATTGTTTCTTCAAATATTGGGTGAATCTGATGGATTTTAAATCCAGGCAGACGAAAATTTAAACAGACAACATTTTTTTCAGCAGGCTAAGGGTTAATATTATAATATGATTATGACAGAGCTGTCATACAATTGTGGTTTTGACTCATAATCTATCATTTTTCATTTAATCGATTTATATATAAAATAAGGTAAAGTATAGTTCTTCATAGAAGAAAGAAAGTGAAACACGTACTAGCAGTAATATGGCTATTGAAAACAAGATAGGGAAGTTTTCAAGGTCTAGATTTGGATAACTGTGTATTTATAGTTAATGCTTTAGAGCTACTGATAAATACAGTATCATGATTGTTGTTTTTAAAAGATAAATTGGGTCATAAATAAAAGTCATGTGAGTTGGTGTATACAAATAGAACATTCATCTCAGGTGCTTCTCTTGTGATAAGCTGTGTTGGTCAGATGAAGTTGTTGTTTAGTAATTGCATGCTCCCTAATCCTGTGAGCTATAATCACCAGTGGAACTCGGGATACTGGTCACAGCTGTGTCACAACTAAGTCATGTGATTTTCCAGTGTTTCTTCCTGTAAAGTCATGTGACTTTCCAAAGTCATGAGATTTTCCAGCTGTGACACTAAAGTCATGTGACTATCCAGCTGTGACACTCAAGTCATGTGATTTTCAAGTTAAAAGTTAAAAGTTAAAAATTAAAAGTTCTAGTTTAGTGTGCTCACTGGTGTTTTGTATTACCATAGCTCCTCTTTATTAATCTTATTGACATTTGTTGTAATTAGTACAATTATATGTTGTTGTCCTTTGACAATATATATTGCTGCCTATGGTCCTGGTGTGCTAAATTTCTTCATATTAAGTTTATTCCTTTTGTGCATTTAATCACTGAGTGCTTATACCTGACCTCAATTTCAGGTATGTCTGAATCATAATAGTTTATTGGGATCCAAATAAAAGCATATAATTTAAATTTTTCTAAGTTGTCAATAAATGAAAAGTATAGAATACATCTTTTATATTAGACACTCTCTGAAAAACTAGATATTTCTGCCTCTAAAACTTGTTTCCATACAAAGCAACTCAGTTTTTTGGTGGAGAAATTATGAAGTGTGTGTGGAGTGTGTGTGAAACAAAAGATATATTCACCTGTGAGAACCCGAGCAACATACTAGTTGACATAGTTCTGTATTTATAAATGTAAAGTCAACTTACTGCTATCTGCATGATGCATGAGAGTGTAATGAAAGTTTTATCTGCTGGTATTTTATCTATTTGAAAACAAGGGTAAGTTAAGTGTCATGGTGTCATGCAGCTCACTGGAGACAATAAACAAACAAATAACTTCAAACATGTAATGGTGATTACAGAAGACATTTGTTAACAGTGTAGATCAAGATCAAACAGTGCAGACTATGTTGTCTGACCTGGGTCTTCACATCATTGTTATGATCTCATACTCTCAATAAATGACCAAGGTTGCTTTACTGGTTATAGACTGTTACAAAAAATGGAAGAGTTGTGAAATGTGGGCAATAATACTTTTTTCATAGTCACAACTACCTATGTAGGTGGTGTTTTGCAACTAAAATTACAAGAAAGATGTCACCTCTTTCAAGATGGACTGGGATATAGTTGTCTGCAAAATAAACACCGGTCAATGTTTTCTACCATTTTCTACCTAAATCAACAAGTAAAAGATGTCTGTTGTAGAACAGATATAATTTCTCTATCTTTTTGACTAAAATTTTGTATAGCATAATTTTAACATTTTCTTAATTAAATTATGATTGACCACTTTTGATAAAAACTTTATTTCTCTACATGCCTGTCAGCATATGTATTTGTAATAAAGTTTGCTGAAGTTTAGAGATTGTTTCATTACTGCTTATTTTATTTTGGTTAAGTGTTATTAAGTATTGATATTCATATTAATAAACTGTGTTCCTAGTGTATGCATGTGAGGAAATGAGAATTCTATTGAGGAATTAGTTCTGGCTATATTAGTTGCCTGTTTGTAGTAGCTTTTACTGTATTTGTTAGTCACACAAATATATATGATTCCTTTGTTGTGTGGCATATAAAACTTAAATGTACATAGCTATAATTTGTTTTTATAATGTCAGTCTTTTTCCAATTGAAATGATTCTTAAAAGCAGTAGGAACTGCCTGATCTGGGTCTGTCTGTTTGCACAGGTGTCAAAAGGTGTTAGTTAAATTTTCAACATATCTGTCCATTTCAGGCAGATATTTGCCATGCCTACCAGATACTGAAGAGTCATGGGATTCCAGACGAGAGGATTGTTGTGATGATGTATGATGATATTGCAAACAACAAAGAGTAAGTATTGTATTGTTATAAAAAACTTAAAAGTGTTTTGATAAATCAATGCGGGTATCAGAGATTGAAATGGTATGATCCATTGGCATACTTTCCAATCATTGATAACAGATGATATCATTGGTTTACCTATAAGCAAATGTTTCTTTAGCCAGACTGGGAAGTTTTTGGGTTGGAAGGGGGAGTGGATGGGACTTGGCAGTGGTTAAGGCATTAGAGTTGTTAACTTATAATCACTTAGCTGAGATCATATCATACAATACAATCTTTCATTTGAGGAAGCTACTTCTGGAAGGTAGGTGTTTCTGCCCAGGGTCCCCTAGGATTTTCATCCCCCATGAAGTGTGTATTTTTTGTGTGGCTCCAGGGTCATTATAGGTAGGGGTCAGGTATTGTGAGGCTATTTATTCAACCTTACATAATTATGGGAGGCCACTCTTATAAAGGTGTAACCATTGAACAGATAAGAGTTTCTGCTCTTCAGTTTCTGAAGCAGTTATAAGTACATTCAAAAATCCAAAAAATTTGAAATTCCTATGGTACCAATGTAGATATTATATGCGTTCAGGTGAATGAAAATTTGGTTCATACACTCATTGAAAAATATTGAATTTGTTACAGGAACCCAGTGAAGGATAACATCATCAACCAGCCTGATGGACCCAATGTTTACGAGGGAGTGCCAAAGGACTACACAGGCAAGGTACGGCTGATTATCTCAAAGTGTTGTCCTCATGAATATTCATAACAGATCTCTGATTTGTGTAGTCTGTATCCTGATGAATATTCATAACAGATAATTATATATTTATATAAGATAATTATTTATTTAACTGACCACTTTTGGATCAAAGTAAAATATTCTTACTAAAGGCATGAAACTGAAAAGAAACAAAAACAACAACAAATGTTGGTCAATAAATATTGATATACAAACATGTAGATGCATTTACTTATAAAATACATTTGCTGGGTGTGGTCATAAAAAAACTGGAATTTGTGCTTAAATATAGTGAAGGTTAGGAAATTAGAAATTAATGAATTTTTGTTTCTGTAAGACATATTTCTGCAAAATACTTCATAGTATCCCATGAAGCAGAGAAACCTCTCTATAAGAACCCTGTTTCCTGAGAAGAGGTTTTACTATGGTATAGATGCCCCTAAAATGTGACTAAACCTATACAGTGTGCAGCTGTAGAACCTCAACTCAATAACTGTCATATCCTTCACTTACTGTCACTCACTATCATATCATTCACTCACAGATTTCACTCACTGTCATATCCTTCACTTACTATCAGTCACTCACTATCATATCCTTCACTCACTGTTATATCCTTCACTCACTGTCAGTCACTCACTGTAATATTCTTCACTCACTGTCACTCGGTCACTCACTGTCTAACCTTCTTTCACTGTCATATCCTTCCCTTACTGTCACTCACTATCATATCCTTCACTCACTGTCATATCCTTCACTTACTGTCAGTCACTCACTGTCATATCCTTCACTCAGTGTCATATCCTTCACTTACTGTCACTCACTATTATATCCTTCACTCACTATCATATCCTTCACTCACTGTCAGTCGCTCACTGTAATATTCTTTACTCACTGTCATATCCTTCACTCACTGTCAGTAACTCACTGTAATATTCTTCACTCACTGTCACTCAGTCACTCACTGTCATATCCTTCACTCACTGTCAGTCACTCACTGTTATATTGCTCACTCACTGTCATATCCTTCACTCACTGTCAGTCACTCACTGTCATATTGCTCACTCACTGTCAGTCAGTCACTCACTATCATATCCTTCACTTTTCCTTACTTTTTTGCAGGATGTCAACCCAGAAACCTTCCTCAGTGTGTTGAAAGGTGAAAAGGATAAAGTGAAGAATGGAGGAAAAGTGATAGACAGGTGAGTCACATGCCAACAACAACAATTCTAGGGGTCTCTGTATTCTTTGCATGATGCGGTCCTTTGATGATTAAATTTTAAGTTGATGTAAAATTACATTTCTGAAAAAGCTGATCACTTATTGTCTTTTCAACCTTTAACCTTTTCAACTCTACCGACTACTTGTGAAGACTGTTGATGATCCGTGCAATTAGTTTTGATCCTGATGGGGCCACACATATTGTGAATTTTGATCAGGGATCCAAACTGTTTGATCTTGATTGGGCCCTACATAATGTGAAGTTTGATCAGGGATCCAAATTGTTTGACAATCAGTTTCTATATTTATGACAGTCTGGATGATTTCATAATATATTTAAAATGTTGAACGAGTTAAGAAATGAAATCTGATTTGTAATACAAATGAAAAAAGTAGCAAGAACATCACAACAGACTTCTCTTCCTTGTATGAAATATATGTAAACTTGAACTTAAAATCATATGAAATCATAAAAATAGCCAGAATTTGAATTCAGTTAATAAGCGTGCCTCAAAATTCTTGTCATTGTCATCTCATTATTGTTATGTTATAAACGTAATTGACTTTTTATTTCTGAACTTAAAGAAATGTTTTCTCTGCATGTTTAATTATCTTTGTAATATCTATCACATAACAGCGGGCCCAATGATCATGTATTTGTAAACTTTGTGGATCATGGAGCACCAGGCTTGATTGCATTTGGAGAAGATACAGTAAGGATATAGTGTGTTGCACGAAAAGTTGAAAAGTTCATGCGCTTTAATAGTTTTATAATTACTAGTTGTACTAACAGTAGCAGCTTTTTGAAGACATTGACCACATATCAGTTTGTTTAGCATGATGATTGGATTGTATTCTCTGTCATGGGTTGAAATGCTTAAGCTGTCCAGATTTGGTTCATTTGTGTAAAACAGTGTTAAAGATTAATTGCATTTTTTGCTATACATGTGAGCCATTTTTCTAGAATTAGAATTAACACAATAGTTTTTTCTACTATCAGACATATACCCTTTATTCTATGGTTTCATCAGGAAGCAGGTTTCATCTATTATGTTTATCATAGTATTATAATGGCAATGAGAAAACAGCCTGAACTGCCAACATTAAGTTTCTGGATGGAGTGGAGTTTTTTTGGGGGTGGGTGGAGAGGGACGTCTTAAAATATCATACAATGCAAATTCAACTTAAGGTAATTATTAGATGCTTAGAATAAATTCACAGCTTTCAATCCATTTATCTATCAGTATTTGATTGAAATAAATAAGTTAGATAAGAAGTGGTATGAACTCCCTGCATCTTCACAAAGTTTAATACAGATAAATGCTGAACAGGTAATGGGTAAGCTTCCCCAGTAAGGGAGGTTGCTTGCATCAGTGGTTAGAGTCGTTGACTCAAGATTACTCGACCCTTCACCACTCTAGGGTTGTGGGTTTGAAAGCCAGCTAGGATAATACAATCTTTCCAGCTAGCCTTCTGAAAGTTGGTGGTACTACCCAAATACACAATGGGTGTTCCTCCACCACATAAAGCTAAAAAAGGTAGCCATGTGACCTGAACTGTGTTTGTGTGACTTGAGATATCTAAATAAAATGAAGAAAAAAAATCCTTTGTTGTCCACATATGCAGATATCTCCATATATTTGGAAAGCTCTTTTAAGATCTTCACACAATTTTTCTTTAGAGTTTACTTCCAATGACAGCGAAAGTTTATACAAAAGTGTTGTTAATTATTGGAATGCTGGCACATATGTTTTCTTAGCCTGTTTTAATTTGTTTAT
>JAULCC010476274.1:0-10962 GCA_032358795.1 Nuttallia obscurata | reverse complement strand
CAAGTGACATGCGATACAAATGATGAGAAACACTTGCTATATGATGATAACGGCAACAATATTTCCAGACAGAAAAACACACAGGTATCAATATCAATGACTTCCGCCATAGTTAACTGTATATAATAAGAGGGGCCTCCGTGGCCGAGTGCTTATGGTCATTGACTTGCAATCTTTCTGCCCCTAACTGCTGTGGGTTCGAGACCCAGTCTGGGCACTTCGGATTTTTCAAGTAAGGAAGCCTTCCAGCTGGCTTGCGGTAGGTCGGCGGTTCTATCCGGGTGCGCTCTGTGCCTGAAATGTTGTACAGGGGTCACCAGGGGTCTTCCCCCATCTGTAATGAGCTGGACGTTGCGATATGACTGAAATACTGTTAAAGCGACGTTAAATTCCAAATAAACAAATATACAAACATATAATAAGAACAAGTATCGCAGCTGGAAAGCCTGAAAGATAACCAATGTAATACAGAATAATCTGTAGAAAAACCCAGTCTGCAACGTTTCAATATTTCTTTGATACAACAAAACTTTCAGTATCACGCCAGTATGTTGTTACGTTCTAGTTAGTTTCTGCTAGAACTGTGTTGCACCTGAGACACTTTATATCAACGTCGTCTAAAATAGTGCATTGAGTACAATCATGGTTCTCCGACTTTGCTTTTAGTAATGAATTCAATCGTTTCAGGTCGATTTCAGTAACAGTTCCGACTATACACATTTACACTGGAAGCACATGTTTAACCCCTTCACTGCCGGAAAGCAATACCGCGCATGCGCAATATTTCGTCTGCCTCATTTTTAACTTCACAGATTCTCTAAAGTTTTGGCAAAATAATTGATTGAGTGTCAAACAGCGTGAATCTGGATCCAAGCTGTTTGTATATGAATTAAAACTCGGGGTAAGGCAGTGATAGGGTTAAAGGCGTTTGCCACAGTTTTGAACCTTTATTACCCCAATAACAAAATATCTGTATACTTAATATTTTGTTAGTATATACCATAACTGGTTGAAGTAAGAAAACAATTTGATAGGCCACGTATCTTTTTTTCTTTCTGTTGGTCTGCCAATGACGTTACCATTTTCATCATTGGAAAACATATTTGTATTTTGACCAAAAACCCCAAAAGCCCTAAACTATTATAATTAAAACTCTAAATCATATCAAAGATTGTATGTAACTTTACACATTGAAGGCATATACATATGCAAAGAAAACGTGTGGAAAAAATGAAATAAACACTTGGTTAAGCTAATTTTCAAGGTAAAAATGGTGCAAGATTTAGCCCACCGAAAAAGTTCAAACTATACTTTTGTTTTGAAGAATTCTTCAATTCTACATAATAGAAATGTCTGTACATAACCATTTACATTATACATGACTCACTTTACTGAACCAAGCAAAGGAAATGATAGGTCACAATACTGCTTTTGGTGTAAATTGTCTTTTTCCTTGAAAAAGAAAACGGCCGATGTTTTACGTAAAATTGCTGTATTACTAAGAAAATGCAATGCAATAATGCACATATACTGAATAGATCGCTGGATAAGATGGAATGCTTTATACAAAATCTTTGTTATTACATTGCAAATATATATGAAAAGAGAATGTTTGGAAGAAGTGAAATGAAATAAATGATTCAAGGAAAAATAATGCCAGATTTAGATACCCCACTCCCTTCAGAAAAACAATTAGGTCAAACATTTTCAAAAAAGATCTTTAAATCTATGTTACAGAATTGTTTGTAACTAACTATAAACACTACACATCACTCACTTTACTGAGAAACACAAAGATAAGGATAGGTCATCATACTTCTTTCAGTGTACTTTGGCTTTTTAACTTACTTGAAAGACGGTCTGTATTTTTCAGGTAAACTTTTGGTAACATTGCTGTATTACTAAGAAAACGCAATGCCGTGATGGACCAATACTAAAGGGAGGCAGATACAGTGAAATACAAACGTATTTTCTCCACAGTATGGTTTAAACAATATTTTATTTATTCAATGAAATGGATTGGAAAAAATGCGAAGCCTATGTAAGTCCTTTCCAGGAGGTACAAGAGTTGTGAAACATGTAACAGTCATTATACACAGCAGTTTTACAGAACATAACATGGTACATTTTGCATAACTTATAACAAACATAAGTATATATTGCAATTTGATATATTTTTAACAATACATCAGAGTGTATTGCAAGTGTTCTGGGTTTATTTTTTAACTTAGTGATTATTTTTTCTGAGGGTCTCTTATTACTTAATAAAACCCTTTTCGTTAGTACACAAAAAAATTGTTTACTGAGACGATTTTAAGTGTACCCACAGCATAGGGCAAGGAGGTAAGATAAATAGTTTTGAGCATTATATACGCGCCTGATGTAGAGCTCTGATAATGGCTGGATGGATTAGTAATATGCTTCTTAACCCTTAGCCTGCTGAAAAAATGTCGTCTGCTTAAACTGTCGTCTGCCTAGATTTCAACATTTACCAGGATTGCCCAAAATATGGATAAAAAATTGGCGGAGTGTCCAACAGCTTGGATCCTGATTAGACGCCGAGTTACCCCGCGTTTAATCTGGATCTAAGCTGTTTGCATATTCAATCACGGTCGCCCTTAGCAGACTAAAGGCTAAACATGAACATAACACAACAATTGAAGTAGATGTTAGTTAGACTAAAACGTGTCTATGCTAAACAAAATACACAAATAAGGCCGATACCGTGCAAAGTGCGCGTGCTATTTTCATGGTGTGGAAATAGAAACTGTCGCGTGCTCCTTAAGAAGACTCATTGGCACATGTTCACGTGGCCATGCCGCGACAGAGAATACTCGAACATCTGATATGAAGTCATTTAACTTACAAGTCGATAAGCTACAAAATGATGTGGTGAGCTCGGCAAACTCAGTACAATAGCGACTGAATGATGTGGAACCTTCAGATCAACCAAAATCGAATTGTCTGATTAATCCAAGTTGGCATACAAGAAAAAATTCTGAAACTGAATTAAAATGTAGGTCACTTTAACATAAGGAAAAACAGTAATGGAATATTTTCCATCTTCGGCGATAAAGACTCACTCTGAGGCAACTAATAACTGAAGAGCAAGAAGCACAAAAAAAGACCCTATCACACTAAGTCTTGTCTACAATATTACAATAGAACTGTTGACGACCACACTGTTAATGAAAGTTTTACAACCGTAGGACAAGAGATAATTATAGCTTCCCGACACTTCCTTAGAAAACTTTTTTTTCAACACCAAATTCTGAGTTAATTCAAAATTTCCACAAACTTGGCCAACAGGCAACATGAAAAAAAACATGTTACCGATAGTGTTTCTTCATTGACATGAACGATGCTGTTTTCGACGGAAGCGTATATTACCAGGTAAGATTTGATATTGCTTGGCTATACATTTACCGAATTATCAGTGTCCCCTGACAGTAAGCTACAGTTATGCAGCAATGTAGCAGACATGTATAAATATGAAACAAAATGTATAAATCAAGATACTGAGAGACCTGTATGCAATTAACATTAACAGCTTTGGAACGTGTATATATTCTGAATCCTATTTCTTCTAGTTGTTCTCTTTCCTCCTGAGAACATAAGACTGCAACTGCTTAAAAGTTCATGGCAAAACACATTTCTAAAACCAAAACATAGTTTAGAATGTTTGAATGTCAGTTTTGTCATTTATGCTACTGCATGTATGACCAAGAATATCGGCTATCTGAAAACTGTTACGAATGTTGAGATATATTCATGACACATGGATGCACTATGATTGAAAGTGATACTTGTCGAAATAATTACAAAAAGTCACACAAAATTAATAATTTTACCTCTACAACTTACAACGTAAGTCGTTGTGTAGACGTTTATAGCATGGTTTCAGTGACTTTATGTACAAAAAAATCACAATAACTGTTTTATCCTGAAATCTTTTGCATTCATGTTTTTCATATTTACAAACTTTGGCAGATGTTTTGAAACTTCTGAAACTTTTAACCAAAACTGGAGTTCAGTCGCTTTAAAACATTAAAAAACTATTTCTCTATTTTCTTTTTCATTATAAGTTAACTAACTTTATACACAGCTACTTTGCATGAGCAATGTTTGGAATTTCCTTTTGTTCAGTCCTCCACTCACATAATGTTGCGTTCATTGTGACATTTTGCCGTTTAAGAGACTTAATGAGACAAGAGTCATGTCAAAAGTGCAATAGGGAATAGATACACTGATACACGTCTTTAGTGTTTAGTGAGAGAGGGATTTCATGGGCAGTGTGTTAAGCATGTGCAAAACATGTCTCGTTTATACAATTTATTTCAGATCAATTGTTATTGACATTATCGACAAAGTCAGTGTTTTCCCTACTTACACAAATTGTATTCATATATCACAAGGGCGCATTAAAGCAAAGTATTGCAATTATAAGTTATAAACTTATATCAAATATCCTACTTGTCCAAACTACTCTGTAATAAGATTATAATATCTACTAGCAATCTTATGGCCGAGCTCACAACAGTTTTATGAAACAGTTAAATATATTTAACGAAAACGTTTACATAGCTAAGAAGTAGCGAGAATAGTTTGCTTTAAGTGACACTACATTTTAACCCCCTTAACTGCCTTACTCCGAGTTTTAAGTCATATGCAAACAGCTTGGATTCGGATGAAACTCCGAGTAACTCGATGCCTCATTCGGATACAAGCTGTTTGACATTCAGCCAATTGTTTTGCCAAACATTTAGTGAATCTTTGAAATTAAAAAATTAGACAGACGAAATATTGCGCATGCGCGATATTGCTTCCGGCTGTGAAGGGGTTAAATGAACAGAAGATGTACTTCTACATCTATATATGAGAAACTGATATTCTGGCTCAGTCTCATTTCAATTACATTCGTGCCATATTGAACTGAGAGACTGCTTGCTTGAACTGAGAGACTGTGTACACTTAGCCTTAAACAGACAAGGTACCTGCGTAAACTGTCAATACTAATGAGTGATCGATATTCTTAGAGATTTGAAATTAGATTTAAAAGACAAAAGTAATTAAATCTTATTCATATTTTAAACCAACAAGGATGTTGTTCTTAGTTGCTTGGGAATGATTTTATAAAAACCTCTTTTGACAAAAACAAAGTTTATCTTCTTTTGACTTTTTTGCTATGCTAATATATCAAAGCTAATTCTTCAGGGGGCCTCCGTGGCCGTGTGGTTGTAGTCAATGCCCGTCACCGCTGTGGACTCGAATCAAGGTCTGGACAATTCGGATTTTTCAAGTGAGGAAGCCTTCCATTTGGCTTGTGGTAGGTCGCTGGTACTACCCGGTGTGCAGAGGTCCTCCGGGGGTCTTCCTCCACCTTTAATGAACTAGACGTCGCGATATGACTACAATACTGTTAAAGTGACGTTAAATTTCTAATAAACAAACATCAACCCAACTCAAAGCATTATTTGCTTGCCTATATTTGGAAGGTTCACGTTACACCACAGCAGTGAACCAAGATCCAAGGCTTTCCTGATTAGAACCCACCGATCTTCAGCATGCTATCTAGATAGCTTCCTCAAATAAAACCGATAGTACCTTGAGCTGAAGACTTATTCTTACATCAATCAAAGATATCAGTGACAAAAACCTAAAGTCACATCTGAATTTATTTCTGATTTAACCGAAGTGTAGGTAAATTTTCACTGTTGTAAGCTGTACATAATTTCCTGTGCGACATGCTGCATTTTCGGATATTACTTTGAACAATAAAAGCGATAGTGCCTCGAGCTGAAAACTTATTCTTAAATCAATCAATAATATAAGTGACAAAAACCTAAAGTCACATCTGAATTTATTTCTGATTTGACCGCTGTTTAGGTTAGCTTTCACAATTGTAAGATGTACATACATGTAATTTCCTATGCGACATGCTGCATTTTTGAATACTACTTGGAACAATAAAAGCGATAGTGCCTCGAGCTGAAAACTTATTCGTAAATCAATCAAAGCTATCAGTGACAAAAACCTAAAGTCACATCTGATTTTGTTTCTGATTTGACCGCCGTTTAGGTTAACTTTCACTATTGTAAGATGTACATTAAAGCGACATGCTGCATTTCCGAATATTACTTGCAAACAATTTGTCAGGAAGGCATAATTTGTCAGGAAGGCGTAATTTGTCAGGTCAGGAAGGCGTAATTTGTCAGGAAGGCGTAATTTGTCAGGAACACGGTTTAAACTTACATTGGATCCGAATTTTCAAATAAACTTATAACAAATGACAATAAAAACCTATACAGTAGTGAATCGGGCAGAGTCGTCTATGTAGGGACGTTATGGTTTTGTGGTGGCGCTAACCTTTCGTCTGCTGAAAATTATCGTCTGCCTTGATTTTAGAATTTATCGGATTCGCCCAATATTTGGAGAAAAAACTGGCCGAGTGTCAAACAACTTGGATCCTGATTAGACGCAGAGTTAATCGTTGTCTAATCTATATCCATAAATCGGCTTCTAATCTGGATCCCAGCTGTTTGCTTATTTTATCACGGTCGCTCTTAGCAGGCTAAGGGTTAAGATCTTTTTCTCATTACTATTTGCAATTTGACAATTTTTCGCTGCGTCTTGTTCGATATTATTACAGCAACATATATATAGAGGATATCTGATGAGTCCAGGCATCTTTATAAGCGAGACTCTGGTGAGATTAATAAAGGTTCCAGGACGAGACTAATAAAATTTTATGTAAAGTGAAAACGAATCTGATATTCTTTTAGGCCTATCACATGGCAATACAACAAGATGTTTAGATTTTCCTTATTGATTTTGTGACGTCATCGGTTCTTATATGTAACGTGTTGTTTGTATAAAAAAAAATACGTCATGATTATATTACACCGGAAATAAGCAACGTCATGTGATAAATAGGATATTCTATGTGGAAAAGCCTCCTTAAGAATGTCATAGATGTTGACTTCTTCCATATTGACCAAATGGTATTCTAATTTAGAAGAAAAAATAAATGCAGACGTTTCGTCATTTGTGTCGGTTGGTCTGCGTCTGGTTTGTTTGAAAACCAGTCTATGAACGACGCTACTCATTAGCTAAGAATGAACGATTTCTATTGGCGATTGTCATGCATGTGCGTGTGCTCGTCTCTTTTAGCTGCTTCTAATTTATATCATTACATGATATAATATGAAAGTAATTCTGTCGTGTAATGAGATGCTACACATCTGAGACAGTGTTCTTGAGGTATGACACTGGACTCAGGATCCAAGGGTCCTGGTTTTAAATCCCGCGCGGGACGTCAGATTTCTGGGCAGAAAATTAACCCCATATGTGCCTCCTGTGAAGGTGTAAGCCAAATTGCCGTGGCTGCAATCTGCGCCTGTTTTAACGGGCAACTTACAACCTCATGATCGGAGTAAAATAGGTAAAGCACAATTGTATGTCCAATATGAAAGGGGACTATATAACTTTGGAATTAGTTTTAAACATCCTACAGGAATCAAAATTCAGTTTTATGGTAAATTAATAAAAACATAATTAATTAAAACTAAATAAGTGTTTAAAAGTTAAATAATTTCCATTCCATGGTGATGTTATTTCTGTAATGAAATAACAAAAACAATGACAATATTGTCAATGATGTCTCTATAACTTAATATGCGACTTTAGACAGTGAAATTATACAACTATAACTCAATCCTATGGAAACATTTATACATGTATTTTGTTTTGATAAACGACATTGCATGTTCATATGTTGATTTCTTTCCTTTTTAAGCGTGTTATTCCAATCCTGTTTTAGCCCTCAGCCTGCTGAAGAAATTATCGTCTGCTTAAACTGTCGTCTGTCTGGATTTTAAAATTCATCGAATTCGCCCAATATTTGGAGAAACATATGGCCGGGTGTCAAAAATCGGCGTCCAATCTGGATCCAGACTGTTTGCATATTATATCACGGTCGTATTTATCAGGCTAAGGGTTAGTATATTTTTTTCTGCCAATGTTTACCAAAATGATGTATACACGAGCTTATATTTCATGAGTACAAACCTTTGTTATTTTGTTTTGTAAATCATTATATGTGTGCTCTCCTTAAGAATATAGTGAACAATATACATACATGTATATAAAACTTGTGTATCACATAGGTTAATTGATCCATAGTTAATCCAGAGTAAATTATATAATGATGAAAAATGTAACACATGCCTTGAGACAAATGATAAAAGAAAAGAACCCATCTGGATATCATGGAACACCAATTTAAACCTTATTATGGCCTACAACATTTATTGTTCCGGCGTAAATCAGTGATGCATATTGTAGTTTCCAATAGCATAACGGTTTTGTACACGTGACACGTATGTTGTTAGAATTTGATAAAATGCACTTTCTAGTAAATACTTTGTGATATAAAGGGTTAAGTACTATTCATAATGTGGTGATTTTCGCATCGATATTTGTTACGAGTATTGCTTCTACTTATCATGCTTAATTGAGAAGCCTTTCTAAAGCGCCAGGTTTATCTTAAGTGATTCCCTATGTTGTATATCATTATATATGTCTATATCCGTTTTGTAATTAAATTCGAACCAAATGTAACCGTGTTACGTAACACATATATCGGAGCAAATCGTGTCTGAAATTTAAACGAAGTGCAAAAAAAATATTTCCTAGAAGTAATTATCGATTTTGGTGATCAATTTATCTCCTTGACTAAATGTCGTCTGCAAAAATATCCAATTAACCAACCAAGATTTGACTAACAATCACGTGACTTGGTAAATTTATTTGTCGACATTATCACCGTGTAGCGCTGTTTGTTACAGAGAAGGGAACTTTCAACGTATCATACATTTTTGGTATGAATTTAGGGAAATAGCATAAGATGTTAGTTGTGTAGAACGTGTAAATCGAATCAACTAAAGAGGATTTCCCTATGACATTCGCGTTTCTAAATAGTGTCAAAAGTATTTAAAACCGTGTATGTATAACTAAAATTAAACTCATGTGAAATTTTTGTGAGTGTTGAAAGCCGGTGATTTTTCCGATTTTCCGAATATCGCCCGTGTCTACCCAGCGCTTTTCGTACAGTCTATTCGAATGCGCCAATATTCGGAATGTATTCAAAACACTCCCCTTAAACCAGCCAAATTGAAATAGTTGTTGTTGTCGAATAAAAAGTCTTCAAGATAAACGAAATTAAAAATCGTAACGAAATGTTTTTATGTCCATATTCTGAATTTTACCTGGGCGTTTGTCATTGTTATCTTATTCAAAGTAAATTTGGAGGAAATCTGGAAAAACTAATTAGATCTATCAAAAGTTTAAAGGGAAAATCCCTTTAATATATAATATTATAATATTTCCTTACCAACCCCGTAGGAAGTAAATTACAATGGGGTGGGGGTGGGGGGAAGCCACCAGAAATGAATGGAAGTAACCTGTCTGGATTTGGTGTAAATTTGACAGTTGGTGTGATAATGTTCTTTTCAATGTGTTCTTTTCTGAGTATATTTGTAACTTTGTTAACCGTTTTCAGCAAGGTAGTGCATAAATTTGACTTTTTCGTTCATTGTCTTTTGTAAATATCTGTGTTATAATTCGATGTTCTTTTCTATTGCAGGGACGTATCTTGCCTTAAATGAGTGTTTAGGCCAAATTAGTCTAGCGGGGTCCGGGGGGTAAGACCCCTCTCCCGACCCCTCGGCAGAATTTTATTCAACTAGGTGGTCGTAGATGCGTTCTGGCATATCATAACAATTTACCTTAATCAAATTTTAATATTTCTCAACAAGATGTTTCATGAAGTTCAAAGAAATGAAAAACATAAATATAGTTTAAATCTCACTTAAATGTCAAAACAAAAGAGTAATAGGATCGAATTTACAAACGATGTCATCTAAATTTATGCGGCTTTTTTTCCAACAGACTTGGCTTTCCACGGTCACTTTAAAGAAATCAAGCTTCCGGCATTTTGCAACCAGATTATATAAACTTGCTATTGTTTCTTCAAATATGGCATTGTTTTGGCAATCTTTACTTTAAGTATTATTAATTATCACATAAAATTTTTGGAGGAGGGCATGGCCTACGGTTCCTACGGGCCTGATTTAAGGATAGTAGTATCATAATATTATCACTGGCGAAATTGATGCGGGGCAATGGGGGCTGCCCGTGCCCCCCCCCTCGTTATCACGGGCCTGACTTACCACATATATTGGTGCTCTTTTAAAAATCAACGTTAACGTTAAACGCCTCAAACTAAATCTCGATACAATTAGAATTAAGGCATTCGACGGAACTGAAAATAATTATTATAAGCCTCTCATTTACGTCGCATAAGATGTGCTGAAGTTGTCGCAAATAAAACCCAAGTTTTCTCTTAGCTAGCATTAAAGGCATTGTAAGATTTAAAAATCAATAATTGAAACCAAATAGTTGAAAGTGTCTCGTGAAAAACAATTTGCAGGTTTCCGTATCATGCTGAATCGTTGCATTATAACGTTAAACATTTTAAATATTTCAATAAACATGTAATGTGAATCTACTACATCGCCAATAACGGACAGCTATTTCCTAAAATCAAAACAGTGAAGCTACTTTAGTTGCTTGGTACATGACAAGCATAGAAACAATACCAGCGTTTATTTGTATGCCATAAATGGAATAAATATATTAAAACGTTGACTGCTAAAAAGAATTGTCGTCTGCTTAAATTGTCGTTTGTCTGGATTTAAGTTCCATCGGGTTCACCAAATAATTGGAGAAACAATATGCGAATGTCAAACAGCTTGGATCCGGATTAGACGGCGTATAACTCGGCGTCTGACTTTGATACAAGATATATGTATATTCTATCAGGATTGTGCTTAGCAGAGTTAAAATGCAGACATTATGTTCAGAAGCGTTTTTGTTTGCTTTGATGGTAAATAAACGTTAATT
>JAULCC010476163.1:0-10962 GCA_032358795.1 Nuttallia obscurata | reverse complement strand
CTCTCTCTCTCTCTCTCTCTCTCTCTCTCTCTCTCTCTCTCTCTCTCTCTCTCTCTCTCTCTCTCTCTCTCTCTCTTGAAAATTGGTAGGTTTGGCTTTCCCTCCTTGGTGGTGATTGCATGCACCAACCCATATCTCTCTCTCTCTTTCCCTCCTCCCTCTCTCTCTCTCCTGAATTCTCTATTTCTATGCCTGTTTGTGTCTTCCCCCCCCCCCACTCCCCCCTTTCTCTCTTTGTCTTCTCTCTTGCTAAGTTTCACAGTGTTCTGGGGGCCCAATCATTATTTTGGGATTAAGGTAAAGTAAAATGTTTCTGTGTGATTTACTGATATATCGTGGAAGTGATTTACAGTCAGAATATTTAGCTGGATGTAGGGCTGTACCACAGGGGACACATTGTGTGTATATATACATCTGATCAATATCCTTAACCACTGATACATTTTCAGATATAATATAATATGACCTCTTCCTGTGATAAAATTGCAGTTTAATTTCTTGCTTCAAAACTGTTGTTTGAAAGATTATACAGAAATCGTATTAAGGTAATGTAAATATTCATTGCATATAGCACTATTGTGGTCCTGAGTGACTTTTAGTACTTTAAAATGTCAGCTTTATGGATATCAGTTTAACTGTTTGCATCTTAGATTTAGGAAGATTAATCCCTCAAACTTACTGATAGAGTATTGCATCCATAATAGAAGCATGCACTGGCTTCTGAAAAAAGTTGAGGATATCTTTTCTCTAGCAATGTCAGTAGAGTAGGATTGTTTAAATAAAAACTTGATCTATAAATGTCTATTACTGTCTGTGTATTAATTATGCCATACTGTGTAGTATTAGTGACTGTGTAGTCAGTATTATGCATCACTGTCTGTAATGTGTATTACTGACTGTGTAGTAAGTGTGTATTACTGTGTTATAAAAAAAATGTTAAAACTGTCTGTGTAGTAAATAGAATGCATCACGGTCTGTGAAGTAAGTGTGTATTACTGTCTGTGTTATAAAAATGTAAAACTGTCTGTGTAGTAAGTAGTATGCATCACGTTCTGTGAAGTAAATGTGTATTACTGACTGTGTAGTATTAAGTAGTATACATCTCTACCTGTTAAGAAAGTATGTATTATTGTCTGTGTAGTAACATGTATTACTGTCTGTGTTGTAAGAATGTATCAATATAAGTGTAGAAAGTATGTTTTAATGTCTGTGTAGTAAGTATAAAGTATTGTCTATGGAGAAAGTATGTATTACTGTACATTTTGTTCATATTACTGTCTGTGTATAGTATGTATCACTGTCTGTGTAGAAAGAATATACCTCCTTTTTACTTTCTTTGCTATTACTGTCTGTGGAATAAGTTAACGCTGACAACAGATGATGGCCTCAAAGTTTCCTAAGATTCTCACAGAGTCTTGTAATAGTATTACAACTGTAATGGGAATTTACCACAATTGAGTTAGAACCGTAGCATACTAAATGTATGTAGATATTATAGCTGATATATAACATTTACATTCTTCTTCAGTAATTCCATGTGTAAGGGTAAACACATAAATTTATCATTCTGTATATGCACCAGTAATGATACTGGGTAATGGATGTGTCTGCAAATGATTTATGAAGACATTTAGTGGAAGGTTTTGATTTAGAGAATATCCAGTATTAAGGCACTCCTCAGATGGACATTTCTGAAATAATATTTATCTGCCATTATTTAAGGTTCAATTGTCTATCGTATAAATTGGTTCTCCTAGAAGAAGTTAATATAAATGCCCAGACTAAAAGCCTATCAAGGTTCTATCTTTATAATTTCATACCAGCTTGAGGTGTCCCAGTACAGTTTCAAACCAAACCCTTCTATATGGCATCTTTAAAAGGTGAGTGAGAGAGAGAAATAAACAGATAACAACAGAAAAAATGAATGAGAGAGAAAGAAAGAATTTTTCATTTGCCATGCCATGCTTGTTGCAAAAAGACAAAGATAGAGATGAGATTCCAGTTGTGACTTTTTAACTTGTTGTAGAAAGAAGGAAAGAAAGATAGATAATATTCCATTTGTGATCTCTTTTCTTGTTGCAAAAAGAGAGAAAGAGGGATAGATAATATTCCATTTGTGATCTATTTTCTTGTTGCAGTTAGAGAGAAAGATTAGGATAAATAATATTCCATTTGTGATCTTTTTTCTTGTTGCAGATAGAGAGAAAGAGATAGAGATAATATTCAAATTGTGATCTCTTTTCTTGTTGCAGATAGAGAGAAAGAGATAGAGATAATATTCCATTTGTAATCTCTTTTCTTGTTGCAGATTGAAAACAAGATAATTGTCCAAATGTGATTTCTTCGCTTGTTGCAGATAGAAAAAGAGATGGAGAGATAATCACCCATTTATGTTCTTTTGACTTATATTGCAGAAAGAGAGGGAGAGATAAGCGGCCTTCATGATTTCTTCACTTATGTAACAGATAGAGAAAGAGAGGGAGAGATAAGCGGCCTTTGTGATTTCTTCACTTGTTGCAAAGAGAGACAGAGGGAGAGAAAGAGAAAGTGGTTGGGGAGACAGAGAGTAGGCAGATGTTTTGTAGCTGTATATTTTAAGTGCATTCCTGAGGATTTTTTCATCTATAACACTGCAGTCACTAGTTTAGCTTTGAGACAAGATTATTTGATGTCAATGCATCATCAATTGCAAAAAAAAATCAGAAAAACAACAACAATTTTAGCCTTTTTATGTAACCTTCTGAGCATGGGAGTAAATTTGTATGTCAGGTTTGTAGAAACTTAGCAATTTGTGTCAATTTGTCTGTAATGATCCCTCTAAAAGTGACAAGTGTTACAATACCAGATAATGATACTGTTAAACGAGATAGTGTCATTTGTCATTGACATTTGGTGGTTCTGAGGGTAATAAATCAGGTCCTATTTCCACTGAGAGTAATTTTGTTATTTATCTGCTTATGATGAACTATTGACCAGGTGTATTTTTTCTATTATCAAATTTGTAGCAGTGTTAAATATAGCTGGCAGAAATGTTTCAAAGAGTCTCATATGTAATGTAGATTTAGATACAACAGTTTTGCATCAATATGCAGAGCATTTTGGATCGAGCAAAATGCTTTATCAATTAAAAGCATCAGGAGTAAATTAGATCAGTTTAAAATTTTAGGCATATTCACAGATCGTTGAAGCAAAAGTTATTTCCATTATATTTCTAGATTTCATTGTGTTATACAAAATACAAGAAAATGTATGAGCAGTGATAAAAAATTAAATTTTAAAATTCTGGTGCAAATATTTGAGGCATGAAGCAGGTACTATTTTCACAAAAACATACACCTGTAACTAACTGTAAGATATTAAATTGGCAGCAGTTCATGATGTTTTTTTGTTAAAAGTTACAATTTGGTTAATCTCACCTAAAAAAATATAATACAGGTCTTGATAATAAGTTTGACAAATCAATTTTAGCACCTAAACATTGTCTTCGCCCCATATCTTCCAAACCCTATAGAATTTCTGCCTCTTGTACAATCCAATCCTGACTACAGTCTACTGCTGTATTGATGTGAGTTTCGATGGAACAGCTACTTTTTCACACATACTATTTGTTCTGACTGGCTCCAGCAATGGCGGGTACCAAACCTACTCTCAAATGCTAGTGGCTGCCTTCTAGACTTAGGAAGGACATTAAACCATTGAAACATCAATCAATCAATCAAACACACACATACACATCTCCCACTCCCTTCCCCTCTGAAAAATAAAATAAAACACTGAACCCATGCTGGTGTCAATTTCCTGTGACTAGAACTAACAACTAGCAGATAAGAATGCCTAAAGGCCATATACTACTTGGTGTATTCTACTAGATCTGACGAATTGGTTAGTTTGGATTGTTATATGGCCAGCCTTTATCAAGCCCCATAGTGTGATGTCGATTGGGTTATGTCAGATACTTCAATTAAAGGAAAAAGCCACAGGCAGCACAACATACCAAAATGCACTGTTCCAATGCCTTTAACCATTATGGCACCAAATTTTGAAATGTCGTCTGCTGAAATAACTTTTTTCTAAAATTTTATTTTATTTCTCAAGAAAGTTTTTGTAGAAGACATGCCTGATTAGTGAGGACTGCAGACAATGTAGACTGCATTTTATATACAGTCTTGTCCTGGTTACCAACAGATGCAATAATGAAAGATTATGTCTCTGCGGTTAGAGGGTTAAAGAAAAAGAAGGTATCTTAGAGGCTGTCATTGGTTCTAAGTGAGTTTGATTTTTGCTGAATATTTCACAATTCAAGGATTTTGCCAGTCTACTGAGTACTCTTGTTTTCTTGATAGATACTGGTATACCCAATATTGATGAAGTAATTATTCTGCACGCAGTAATTACATCATTGAGTGACAGACTAATGATTTTTTTCCAAAGTTCAAAGGATATCATTACACACCTGACTGAAGTCAACCATACACATCAAAAATTGAAAGGGATCTTTATTCCAGAGAATAAATATTTGCTTAATGTACTTTTCTTGTTTGCTTTGTTGTAATATCACTTCAACAGTATTTTAGTCACATCACAACAGTGAATGGCCGCGACAAGTTATAGTGCTGCCTCATTGAAGCACCATGTGACAAGACAGTACATCTAGCGGACACCCTACCCAGTCACATGATAATAACACTGGGCCAACCATGCAGACCTTGAACTACTGGCCAGAGCCGCCCTTATATGATATTGAGTGACAAATAGGGGAGCTGCTCGTACCAATTTTAAAAATCTTCTGGTTTAAACCCATAACCTCACAATTACAAGGGTACTTATCTTGAGTCCCAAGGCTAAAAGTATGTAAAAATAACATATGAGATACAAATAAAAAAATGTGTCTAGTATATAACAAAAAAAAATTCTAAAGAGTTAAATGTTTTTTCTAAGAAACATGAGACCTAAAACTGGTAACAGAAAATATGTGTGAATTAATTTTTAAAATATAATGATATAGGATATATACTTTTTAAATTGAAAAAAGAAATAGTATCAAATATTGAAGTTAGCTGAGTGATGTAGTGGTGCTGTAGCTTATCTTTCAATACATGCAGGGATGGCTGTTTTAATCTTAGTCTGCTCACAGTCTGCTGACAGTCTGCTCACAGTCTATGCAATTAGTGATTGCTGTCATTTTAATGATATGGTCATTTGTCTCTCACTGCTATTTGTGGATAGATTGTCAGTCTTGTTGAGATACATGTAGTGCTGGTTAAGATATTCATGAACATGGTTAGCTAGCTAACTAAAATATTTATTATTAAAAGTTTTATTTTCTTGAAAGAGGTGTATGAAAATAACACTAAAAAAAAGAACTCGGCTGAGAAATATAATGTACACATGCAGGTGCCATTAGCCAGCTTCATTTTTACAAGTGCACCAGACTGCCTCAGGTTGCTCAGTGGTAGAGTGTCAGCTTTTGGTTTGGGTGGTTGCAGGTTTGGTCCAAGGCCAATTCAAACCTTAACATTGGTAGTAATGCTTCCCTCCTTCAGGCTTATAGAATTTCAACAAAATAGTTCAGCATTAAGACTGGTTTGTCTGTTTCAGGTTTAAGAGACAACATGTTTTATAGTCCTTTGTTTACCAGTGCTATATATTCACTAGGCATGTAAAAGAACCAAAGAGTTCAGCAAAAAAGTTCCCTCTCTCTCCCTTAGCCAAGCCGCCTAGATGGCATAAAGGGATTTGAATAAACACTCAAAAAAGCACAAACCCACCATCGTATGACTATTTTACTAATGCTTGGAGTTCAATTTTACCATTTTAAAGTTATTTCAATTCATATTCATTTTTCTCCTGATAAACAAATATCACATTAGTTTTTGCTAAGGTTTATAGTCTGTAGGACATTAATTTGCATTGCGTGTTATGATATTGAGATTGTCAAATGAATTATTTAAAGATTCAGTTTGATGGGGACATTGTTACAATTTCTGATAAAAAGCACTTCTGTAATCTTTGCAATCTTTTTACCTTTATAAGGAGACAAAATATTTCCTGCAACTTTTATTTGTTTTGTTTTGTTAGATTTAAATATTTTCTGAGATGAACTTGAGTAAAATACCAGTTTAAGTAGAATACTCACGGAACTCGTCCACAAAATAACCAACAGTTTTTACTGTTCCGGAGAATAATGTAATACTTGAATGCAGTTGCCAAAGTTATTGGCCCTTGAATGTGTAAATTCTATTTGTTTTGCTAGCTCATAAAGCTGCAAAGTTAGATTCCAGTAGAGTGACGTAGGTCCAAGCGCCTTAACAAAAGTTGAATGTATGACAGATCTCTTTCTTTTTTTTATTGATTCATGAAAGATTAAGCATGATTGATCTATTTAGCTTAAAAGCACCTTTGAACAGTGAACATGAGGTTGACTCATTATGAACCTTTTCCTTATGCATGCAATAAAAACAACATTAAAGACAATATTACAGACATTTAGTATAACTGCTACACTGGGCGGGCAATGTGAAGCCATTTTTGTCCAATGAAAATGGCAGAAAGAATGATGGAATCATAAAAGATGCATCAGGATTTTGACATAAAAAAGCCTCAGTAAAATTGTGGTGATTCTCAAAAACATTTGTAAACAGTACGGAACCAGATCAGACAGTAAAAAAATAAAAAATAAAATTTGGGTTTACAATGATTTCTTTTTTGATGACACTTTCTGTGACTTAAAAATATCCCTAAATGTACTGGTCCTAAATCAAAGATGGCAGAGCTTATGATAGAAAATATAGAGAAATTAGCTACTACGAGGTGGCTCATGCCAACTAAAGTTGATGTATTATTAAGAACTTTGGAACATATATAATGGTAGATAGTAATATAGAAGAAAGGCAAAACAGTTTATGGCAATTTTGAGGTTTGAAAAACAAATTATCGTGCAAATGGAAAAAGCTCATACAATATGGTGCATATAAACATTATTTTGGTCTAGCAATATATTTTATGAATCTAATGCATATAGAGTATTGAGAAATGCATGCATGCTACCAAAAACCACCTCAAATACAGATATTTTGAATTATTGAGAATGCTGTTGATAAAGCTTTCTAAGCACAAAAATAATGGTTATTTTAGTTTGTTTGTTTTGTTTGTTTGATTAACATCACTTTCTGCCAGCTAGGGCTAATGGACATCCCAGAGAGAGGGAATCTGATACACAGAACTCTTCTGTAGAGAACTATGGTTCTTTAACGAGCCCAGTGTATAGCACTGATACACATGGGGGCTGAACCCAAGCCAGTCGTAATGCTAACCCTAAATCCTGAGCGTCAAGGAGGGATGCCATTACTACCATTTTTAAAGTCATTGGTATGACCCGGCTGGGGATCGAACCCACGGCCTCCCGCACCGAAAGCGGACGCTCTACCACTTGAGCTAACTGGGCGGTTTATTTTATTTTATTATTCAATTATTTTATGTATAATGAAAAACAGAAATCAATTTTAAATGAAAGAATTTTTTAAAAGATTCTCATAGTAAAACTTCTACACAAATTGTCATAGTTCATGACATTAGTCTTTTTGATGGGTCCCTCTGAATTGTCAAGGTCATCTGGCATTTATGTCTTGACCCTTTAAGCCTGCTGAAAAATTGTCTTCTGCTTAAACTGTCGTCTGGCTGGATTTTAAAATTAATGTAATTCACACAAAATTTGCAGAAACAATTGGCCAAGTGTCAAACAGCTTGGATCCTTATTCGACACCGGTTTACTCAATTTCTGATCTGGAATCAAGCTGTTTGCATATTCTATCATAGTCTCGGCTAGCAGGCTAAGTGTTAATTGTCAAGGTCATCTGCTAGTCAGCCATATTGGCTTTGGGTTACCAGTAGTTTTTAACTAGCCTCTTTATACGCCCTTCTTCAGATTGAACCTATTATGTGAACACCTACAGCTGGCGGCGGCAGAAGAACTTTGTCACAGGGTCTTTTTGAAGAATGGCTTATCCGATGAATGTCAAATTTTACACACATATTTGTTGCCGTAAGATTCTGTGCAAGTTTGATTCTCATTAATATTCTTCAAGTTTCTGGAGAGTCGTGCCCCTTCATTTCTTGAAATTTCTGAAAAACTACTTTGTCACAAGGATTTCATGGAGAACTGCTTGTCCAATGAAAGTTTAACTTCACACACAAATTTTTGCCATTATATCCTGTGCAAGTTTGATGCTCATTAATAGTCATCAAGTTTCTGGAGAGTCGTGGCCCTTCATTTCTTGAAACTTAATTATTTTGTCACAGGGACTTTTTGAAGAACCACTTTTCTAATCAGCATCAATCTTTGCACATTTGTTTGTTACCATAAGATTCTGTGCAAGTTTGATGCTCATTATGTTCATCAAGTTTCTGGATGGTTATGTCCCTTTATTTGCTGAGACTTATTAATAACTTCCTTGTCACAGGGATTTTAATTTGGTTTTCAGATGAGCATATATTGTGTTCAGGCACTCTTGTAAAACCTGGGTTAAATTTAACAAGATGCTTGAGCTGGAAAGATAACCAGACTTTTACCAAAAATGGAAGTTAAAGTTTAAACCAAGGTTTGTACAATTGGGTGCAAGTAATTATTTCTTTTAAAATCTATTGATAATCAGTTAAAACCTAGACATCTGAATCTCTTAATTGACAATTGACATAACCTTTTCAAATGTCGGATATAAATTATTTGGAATTCGGAAACAGTCAAGATTCAGATCAAATGTCTTCTGCAGGTGATATTTGGTAGAATCTGAATTGTTTTGCCATTGCAAATGAAAATCTCATTGCACAAAAATCACCTTAAACTATAAATGAACTGGACCATAAGGTCAGATGGAAGAGTTCACAATGAAAATTTAACACTTAATGGGTAATGGTTAATGGACCAATTACAAAGTTGATGATCAGAGTATCCAATTATCTACTGGTGCAGGCCACTTGGCCTTATTGTTAAGTCCAATCTGGTACCCACTTCATGGCAATTACCAGTGATAAAATGCATCATTTGCATCTCACTGTTGTTTTAAAGCAAACATTTATCAAAAAGGCATAATTGCCTAAATTCTAAATTGATTCGCTGTGTAATTTAGCGAAACTACAAGCCCTATTGAACAGCATTCAAATGTAGAATTATTGATTCCTGCATTTTCAAAAAGAGATCATTTTGAATTGACTGATGCAAAGTTTGTTTATGATGGGAGGAATGGAATATTATATAATTATGGCCAATTTTGGAATTTACCCTAAAAAGTTTTGGGTTATAGACTAGTGAATACAGGACTGGCCGGTGATTTATGTCTTCAACAATTTTGCGTTAAAGTTTTTTTTTAATTTTATAAATTCAACAATTTTTATCTAATCTTCATGACACTTGGCCTGCAATTGTCTATTTATGATATTCAAGACTATGATTTTTTTTATTGAATATGAGTTATTTCGGGTAAAAGAATAGATCAATAGGTAAAAGCTTAGGACAAAATTGTGCAGTAAAGTTCCTTTTAGTTTCTTCCAAAGAATGTGTTTAACTACACTATTTCACCGCCCGGTTAGCTCAAGTGGTAGAGTTTCCACTTTCGGTGCTGGAGGTCGCGGGTTCGATCCCCAGCCGGGACATACTAGAGACTTTAAAATGGTAGTAATGGCTTCCCTCCTTGACGCTCAGGATTTAGGGTTAGCATTACGACTGGTTTGTCGGTGTCAGGATAAAGTGACCGGCCGGGGTTATACACTGGGAATGTTAAAGAACCATAGTTCTCTTCAGAAGAGTCCTGTGTATCCGCTTCCCTCTCTCTGGGACGTCCATTATCTGGCAGAAAGTGATGTAAATCAAACAAACTACAGTATTTCTCAAGTGAGAAACAGAAAATCTGATACCTTGTGAGTCCAGTTTGGGGTTTAGCAATTTTATAATGATTAGGAGTCGAGTCAACAAACTATGGATGTTTGGATTGTTTGCTGCAAGCTTCTAAACGATTCAGACTGTATTAACAGAGAAGGAAACCCTTCATTGAAACAGCTTGACTACATCTTGTTTCAGCTAAAATCAAACATTCTATTGAAGTGTTCAGTTGTCTAAATACTTGTGTATTATGTATTATTGAATGAGCTGTCCTTGGTAAAGTCCTGTAAAAAATAAATAAACTGGTTCAATGGTAGTTTGTGGTACATCTAAATATTAACTTATTGATTCAGGCAATCCAATTTTTCCTTTTATTTTGTCCCTACAGAAGGAGAACATTTATCTTCAGCTACTGTATTTTGATGAATGACCAATTTAAAACAACACTTAAGTCTAATGGTAACTACAGTCTGGACCTGGTTGTAGATACTTTGAAGAATCTAATATTTCGAAATCATTCCTTGGTCCCGTTTATCCTGCCTATTATTCACTTCTATGTATTTCCTATCTCACCGGTTCCAAATCCACTAGTATGAAAATCCCATTGGTTCGAAAGAGACCATTCTTTTGAAATCATGTTTTTCACACCTCTTCAAATTTAACCCAACCTCAGTTTGACTGCCATTTGTTGGCAAGTAGCAGCATGCCACAATGTGTGAAAATTGATTGTTTGTGATGATAGCACTATACCTATAACAACATGATTAATGAATGAGACATCTACCTGTGTTAAATGAGACATTTGATTACACGTAATTAAAGGAATTATGATAATGACATGAACACATGCTCTTATTAAAGATAGTTAATGATGTTTTAAGAAAAACAGTATGGCGATCTTCTTTTATTATTTTAAAACATAGCAAGACATGTTTCACGCGGGACTACAAGACTCTAGGTGCACTATGTAAGGAGCCATTAATTTGTTAAAAAACTGTTATTTGCTCAGCTTGTGTACTATGAACTATTCTTGGTTTTCAAATTCTTTTGATCTGTGTAAAAATATGGCTGCTAGGGGGGGGGAGGGG
>JAULCC010476052.1:0-10963 GCA_032358795.1 Nuttallia obscurata | reverse complement strand
TGCCCAGACCGGGATTCGAACCCACAGCGGTGAGGGGCTGAGAGATTGCAAGTCAACGACTATAACCACTCGGCAACAGAGGCCCCGGGAAGGACATAAATGTTTATGTTTTGTTCAGTGTGAAAAATTTATATACGAAGAATAACACTATACCGAAGCCATTTTTTTCATTATTATTTTCATTTTACACTACTATAATTTTGTTCTTTTCTTCTTTTGTTATTTTGCTATTTTTTTTAGGGTTTAAAGCTATAAAAAGCATTATTTTCTATATTTTTTTATTTTTTTTTAATTTTTTTTTTTTTTTAAATTTTTCAGTTGCTTTGACAATATGTCAATCATTTTGTTACCATAATTTGATTTACATTACTTGCTGCCAAGTATAAGGCTATAATGGCGATGCCAGACAGAGGGAAGCAGAATCTGATACATACAAAGTGACACGACAGTGAACCCCAACTGGTCACTTTATTTTAACCTGACATCGACAAACTATAGTCATAATGCCAATCCCAAAGCTTGAGCACCAAAGAGGGAAATTTAAGCCATTCTACCAATGTTAAAGTCTTTGGTTTAACCTGGCTGGGGACAGAACCCATGGCCTGCAACACCAGAGGTGATACTTTACCACTGAGCAAAGTCATATCACTATGTCCAGCTAATAACAGGTGGAAGGAGACCCTGGGAAATCTCTGTACATTATATATGGCAAAAAGAGCACCTGGGTACAACAAGACCTACCCCCATATTTCTAGAAGACTTCCTCACCTGAAAATGTCTAATTGCATCTTTCTTGTCAAGGACTGAGTATAGCCTATAACTATTTCTAAGCAAATTGTAATTGTACATGTTTGTTCATTTGGATGTTATTTTTATAATCACAATAAACAGCTCAGTTAATATGGTGTCTTTTCCAGCTTTTAATTATGATCAAAGACCTCCCTTGGTATCAAGACCATAGACTTCCTGCAAATCAGTTGGACAGCTTTCTCACGTGACAGATTTGATGGTCTGAGTCACTGCCTGGATTCAAACGTACGACCTACCATTGATGGGTCAAATGATTTCAAGTAAATGTCTCTATCCATACTATGGAAGGCCCTAGGAATTGTAGACCATTTAAACAAAAATGGCAGCTAGGCCTTGACACTGTCTGAGTTCCCAGAATCTTAAAAGAACACTGACATTTTGGAAGAGCCACGATTGGAAAGAGAAGTATTCATACATGAATCATGTTTCATTCTGTATAAAAAAATTGCACCTTTTGCTTGGAATTTATCAGCTCTTTTTCCTCTTTTTGACCTGTATCATAATCATAATCATAATAATAATGTATTTGAACTAGATTTATATGCTCATATTTACCTCATATGAGAACCAATCACAATTTAAAGAAGCTCTAAATATGCTGAAACTTATGTATAAATGTGATAAAGGAAATGTGAAATATCACCTGCAAATCTTATATCATTCTGATAATGCTACAACAGAAACATAGAAAACATTTTTTCTTCTTGTTGTTTTGATTCTAAACAAAGGCCTGTCAGCCTTTAAAACTACTGCATGCACTCAAGATATGGCCCAGGGTATTAAATATCTCAAAACTGTTGCAAATGTTGTGATATATATATTCAGGAAATTGGATGCACTATGATTAGAAGAGATACTTGTGGTAATTATTACAACAAAAGGACCATGATTGTCCTGTAATCGCTCACCTGAAAATTGCACATACAAATTAAAGAATCCTATACAGGCCCTTACAGGGTCATCATTTGAAGCATGGTTTGAATGAACTTGATCAAAGATCACCTTGGGAGCATTTCTGTGAATTTATTTTTAAATCTCGCTTGCAATTACTGTGGAGATGATTTTCAAAGTCTTCCAGATGTAGTGAAAATTAGCCCGGCCCCTGGCGGCCATTTGCTTTTGCTAATCAATAAGACTTGAAGGAATCAAATAAAGGGTCACAGAAGGATCATATCTGTGAAATTGTTTTGAAATTGGCCAAGCTGTTTCTGAAAAATACAGTTTTCAAAGTTTTTTTCTGAGTTCTGCATAGAATTAAAATTTTTGAAGGAATCTGGAAGAGGATCGACCAACTAAGGAACATTCATGGGGTGTTTTGATAAAATTGGCCAAGCAGTTTCTGAGAAGATTTTCTTTTAATTTTTCAATAAAGTATTATAGTGAATATAAGCGCTGCCCCCTGGTGGCCATGTTTTTTTTGTGAACAAGAAAGATTTGAATGAAATTAATAAAGGGTCATAGAAGGATCATATCTGTGAAATTATTTTGAATATTGGCTGAGCAGTTTCAGAGAAGAAGATTTTCAAAGTTTTTCCTTTTGATTGCCATGGCAACCAGAGTTCGGTATGGAACTAAATTTTTCAAGAAATCTGGAAGAGGACTAAGTAAGGAAAATTTATGGGAAGTTTTGTTAAAATTAGCCAGGCAGTTTCTGAAAAGGTTTTCAAAGTTTTTCCTTTCGGTTGCCATTACAATCAGAGTTCTGCATGGAACTAAAATTTTTGAAGGAATCTGGAAGAGGACCAACTAAGGAACATTTATGGGAAGTTTTGTTAAAATTAGCCAGGCAGTTTCTGAAAAGGTTTTCAAAGTTTTTCCTTTCGGTTGCCATTACAACCAGAGTTCTGCATGGAACTAAATTTTTGAAGGAATCTGTAAGAGGACCAACTAAGGCACATTTATGGGAAGTTTTGTTAAAATAAGCCAGGCGGTTTCTGAAAAGAAGGTTTTCAAAGCTTTTCCTTTCAGTTGCCATTACAACTAGAGTTCTGCATGGAACTAAATTTTTGAAGGAATCTGGAAGAGGACCAACTAAGGAACATTTATGGGAAGTTTTGTTAAAACTGGCCAAGCAGTTTCAGAGGCAATTGAAGGCAATTGTTGATGACAGACGAACCACCCTATCGCAATAGCTCACCTAATAGCCACCTAAAAATTAGTACTTTCTCCAAAACTTACCGTGTCATTCACAGTGTAGATGTTTTTAGCATGGTTTCTGTGACTTTATGTGAAAAATTCAGAATAGCTGAAAAAAAAATCATCTTTTAACCTCTTGCATTCATATTTTCATATTTTCAATTTTTGGCAGAGGTTTTGAAACTTCGAAAATTTTCTTTAGAACCAAATTTAGAGTTTAGTTGCTTTCAAATATTTTTCAATCTAATATGGATTATTTTGAGATCAATTTATACTCCCCCGTCACATGGTTTTAAGGCTTTCTTTGACCACCAATCTTCACTTCCTGTGATAATCATCCCAGTTTTAATGTCAGATAAAACATTTAAGCTTAATGAATTGCTTCTAACCATTTTAGCAGGATTGGTCTAGCTAATTCAGTCTGTTTAATTTCGAAGTGTTTCACTTTCATCACTCTGTTGACCTTTAAGGAGTGAACAGATCAACAACTCCGTCTACCACTGTCCTTCCTGACTTTAGCAACACTCTGAAGACATGTGCTATTTTGTAATTCTAGTTTGTATGTGCTAAATAAACAGGTGTAAATAATTATTGTAAAGGTTACTGGTCTAAGTGATAATTCAGCCAGACAATTTTTATGAAACTATGTATGATTACTGCATGTGGGTTTTACTTATGAAAGTATGTATGATTACTGCATGTGGAATTTCCTTATGAAACTATGTATGATTACTGCATGTGGATTTTACTTATGAAACTATGTATGATTACTGCATGTGGATTTTACTCTGTCTAGGATTGTATTTAGCAGTATATACTAATTATAGTCTTTTACCCTACTATATATAGACCAGTCTCAATCCCAGACTCCTCACCCAAACTACTTAACTAAAGCCAAGACTAGTAGATAAAAATAGCCATTTAACTGAATTTGCTTGTAGCACTTTATATTTAAGATTACCTCGATTTCACTAGCTTTATTTACAGGACAACTAGAAAATAGTACACTGCTAGTGTGTGATTTACTGCTCCATGCATGCCTCAGTCTACACAGATGCCATGTTCAATCTTATATCACTTACAAATTCTGTGGTAAATGGAATGTTATTGAACTTTAACATACAGGGAGCATATGGTTATTCAATGCCATTTAGGGCTGATGATTAGACTAATTGTATTCCTGGTAGATTATTATAGTCTCACACACCTACTAAAGGATAGATTTAGTTTCACACATCTACTATAAATGGTATATTTCCATATATCTCACACACCTACTTAAGGGCAGATTTTAAGTCTGACAAAACTTATAACCCTTTCTGTTAAAGAGTCTGCCCTGTTTTAGCTATATTACTATCAAAATTAAAATTACAATAAAATGCCTCACCAGAAACAACAACTATGGTCTATTGCATTCTACAAATAATGAAGAACATTCATTTTCATATGTGCAATGGTATTGAGTTTATACGAGCATACATAATGTGTTATTCTGCCCATAAAAAGACAATACTGGGACCAGTGAATTAACATGTGCCTTGTAAGCATGATAAAACAATTTTCTACAGCTATTAAACATTTGCACTGTGATAAATAATGATAAAAAGCTTCTCCTTCCACCCTCGCCTTGTTGTGTGTCGGTTCATCATGGAAATAAATTAATTATGTCCATTTATATAGGATATGACATAAAACTACAAATAATAGCTCTTATAGATTGACTTTTAATAAAATAACATAAACTTTATTGTTTGATTTAAGCACATAGGCTCATCATCATATCCCTACAAAATATACAATATACATGTGACAAAGAAAAATGTAATTTTAGCAATTTAACAATTTGTAACAATTTTTTAACAATGTTATTCACAATGTATTATTCAATACATACTTCTATGGTGTTATGTGAGAGTTTCATCCTGGACGATATATAATTTCTTCTCATTGTTTTAAAGCCTTAATGCAGTTAGTTATTCAGTATTAGTTTTTTGTAGAGTTTAATAATGTTATGAACTTGTACATATTTGGTAAATTTGTAAAATATCTGGATATATACCTTTGTCTTAATTCCTGATATTCCGGGCAAACTATAATAAAATGATATTCATCTTCAATGTCGTTTAAATCACAGCATGTTTATTTACGCTCATTTCCAGGGATATTCCTTTACCAGCCAATTTCTATTAATAGTTTGTGTGATGAAAGCCTTTTTGTAGCAAATGTATTACTTAATTTTACATTTTCAACTATATCTAGACATCTAGAACGTTCTAAAGTTAATTTTAGATTTTTATACATACTGAGTGAAGAACAAAAATCCATACCAGTTCTTTAATGTTGGGATCACTAAATGTGTGTGAACAATTTGCATCCTGGGAACCAGAAGCCTGATGTTTGGTAACAGTGGAGACCTAGATTAAATGGCTGTGCAGGGAACCATCAAATCCTTATTTAGACTGAAAGAGTTAATATGGTTAATTATATCAATAAGCAACAGTATCTTATTTAACTGGTAACAAAAGTCAGATCAGTATTATTGCATGGAGTTGTGACAAAATGATCAAACTGTGTTTGGTTTAGTTTAATTGCTTCTACATGGCCTACCCAATATGAACATGGAAAAAATAATACTAAGCTAAAATAAATAAAATTTGACAACTATATGTTTAAAGTTAAATTTTAACTTTATATATTTCAATCTATATCATGTACATGCAACAAAATGTCAAATTTATGTTTAAAGGGTTCATACTTCATTGAGGCGATATAAAATCCGTTCAGTTCCACCAAGTCAAAAACCTGACATATTGTCAGACATTTTCTAATTTTCAGGTGAATTTACTTGCTGCATAGTTATGTTATTCTTATTCTTTTGCACAATTTTCAATGTTTTCTGACAGGAATATTATTGTTAAAAAGAAGATTTTTATATCTTGCAGAAAACATTCTTATCTTTTGCCACAATAATTGTTCCAGAGCAACCACCTATATATAATGGGTAATGAAATCTGTCTCTAGTGGTAATCTAACTTATGGTATGTCTCCCTAGTGGTAATGACATGTGTCTCCAGCTGAAATATGACTTATGTCTCTCTAGTGGTTGTGAAATGTATATCTAGTGGTAATATGACATGTCTCTCTAGTGGAAATGACATGTGTCTGTAGTGGTAATATGACATATGTCTCGCTAGTGGTAATGAAATGTGTCTCTAGTGGTACTATGACTTATGTCTCCCTAGTGGTAATGAGATATTACTATAGTTGTTATATGACTAATGTCTCTCTAGTGGTTATATGACTAATGTCTCTGTAGAGGTTATATGACTTAGGTTTCTCTTGTGGTTGCAATACTTGCGTCTCTCTAGTGGTTATATGACATATGTCTGCATAGTGGTAATGAAATTTGTCTCTAGTAGTAATATGACTTATGTCTCTCTTGTGGCTATATGACTTATGTTTCCCTAGTGGTAATATGAATAACGTCTCTTTAGAGTTTAAATGACTAAGGTCTCGCTAGTGGTTATATAAATTATGTCTCTCTTGTGGTTATATGACTTATGTCTCTCTTGTGGTTATATGACTTATGTTTGTATGTTTGTTTATTAAGAATTTAATGTCCCTTTAACAGTATTTCAGTCATATAGCGATGTCCAGCTCATTACAGGTGCAGGAAGACCCCGGGGGACCTCTGTACACTATTTCAGGCACAGAGTGCACCCTGGTAGAACCACCAACCTACTGCAAGCCAGCTGGAAGGCTTCCTCACATGAAATTTCTGAAGTGCCCAGTCCGGGATTAGAACCCACAGCGGTGATAAGGCTGAGAGATTGTAAGTCAACGACTAAAACCACTTGGCCACGGACGCCCCTTATGACTTATGTCTCTATTGTGATTTTATTACTTATGTCTCTCATGTAAGTATATGACTTATGTCTCTCTTAGTGGTATGATTACTTATGTCTCTCTAGTGGTTAAAATAGCTTATGTCTCTCTAGTGGTTATAATGGCTTAATTATGTTATTATCAAAAGAAGACTCTAGAAGAAAAAAAATGAATTTCTGATCACAATCCAAACAAGTTTTCTTCGTAGCTCCAACCGAAAGAGAGAAAAGCACACAAAAAACACTCTTGACAGAATGTAAGTTGTCAGACTTTAACTAAATAAAAAAAAGACAAGAACTAATAACTCCAGTTTTCAAAGGGTAAGTAGGTTGTCTTGGATTCCTTATTTGTAATTAAAAACAAAGCATCATTCTTTAGCTGTCAAACATTTAGAGATAGGGATTATATACAATCAATATGGCAGCAGTGTAATGAAACTTTTGCCTGTACAAATGTTTCATCAGGAATGACAAATTTCAAACTTGCATCATAATATGTAGCCAATGTATTAAGCCAACATACTGGGGAAAGAGACAGCCATATATGTCTTTGTCACAATGTAATTAAGCTGTAGCAGGAAAATGGGACTGTTAAAGCAAATCCAATCTTTATGAACATCTGTATTTAATGAGTAAATTGGGAAAGAAAACAATTTAAAGGGAAATTCTTCCAGCACTACAATATAACTAAAACAAATTTTCCTATAACTAAACTATTGAGAAAAAAAGCTTACAAAAAAATGATTACTTTGATAAAATAGTTCATGGGAGAACTCTTCTTAAAAGATACATAAAACACAAAGAAACAAACATAAATTTCTATAAATCCCTGGAGGGTATGAATGATAATTTAAGGTCTTAAGTTTTTGTCAAGCACAATATTTATTGGTCTTGAATAAGGTAACGAGAGATTCCCTTTAACCAGATCAGTATTATCAATAAAATCAGCATTACTGTGATATTTGTAAACAGTGAAAACCCAGACAGCTCCTGTCAATCGGCATCATGTGAGCAGAGCTGGCTCTGTTTGACACCAAACATTTTGTAATAAGAAAAGTCCCTATAATATAAAAGGGTCACTTACCTTCAGGGACAGACCATAAGCAGCTGCATTCAAGATTTTACTATCTTAATTACTATATCTAAACCTTATGAAAGTGCATTAGAACTAGAAAAATGCTTTTCCTTTTAATTACTACCGCCATATAATCTAGTCTGTTTATAAATGTTGGATTAATTTCTTTGCCAGATACGGTAACTTTATTTATGAATACTGGTCTTAGATCTTGAAACAGTTATCAACCTTTTTTTATCATTGTTCTATTCATGAATCAGGCAATTTTCTTTTTTTCCAACTCACAATTATTCATTCCCCTGCTGGTTCTAATGATAAACATGCATCACCTGAAAGTTTTTTATTCAACAAAACCTATCAGCTAATTTTAACAACTGCATGTTGCTGTAACAAACAAAACTAACAAGACATGCAAGAAGATTTAGTAAAACAGAGTGTAGAAATATTTCTAAGCTTTTCTTTCCCCTTGATATCATTTGGCACATGTGAACGTCACCATTCCCCAGTCTGGAAGTATATGGGTTTCACAAGTCTCTGTGGACACCCACCACAAAATATATCACAAAAACTTATAAAAACTGCTTCTATAAAAATGTTCTGCCAACATATATTGAACATTCAATGAAACAAGACATATAACTGAATACTGAATAATTTTCCTTTATTACGTATTTGCAGATATTTATTCATGTTTCCTAAAATAGGCAAGTCTGAAGGTTTTTATTGTTCATTATTTATCATATAGGATGGAACTTAAACATTATTCCTTATATAATCTGCACAATTCAGGCCTCTGTCCCTAACTGGTTAAGAGGGATTTTATTAAGCAGATGTAGGCAAATAATATGTTGGCATTTTCCACGGAAACATCTTCAAAATCGACCACAGGCGTTTTGAAAAAATTTCAGTTATTAACCTGGTACTTAGGAATCTTACCACAAGACGTTCAGAAAAAAACAAAGTTTCAGTTCCCACTTTTATGATATCACCAAAAGCCACCATCATCAGAAGTGCTCAAGGATGCACAACAGGATAGAGGTAAAACAAATTGTCTTTATCCCTAAGCATACATGAAAAACAAGGATCCTTAAGACAGAACTCACTTTGGTGTGAAATTGAAAAAATAAAGATTTTATCAATTTAAAAAGTGTGTATGTGTGTTCTGAATCGTCTTCAGAAGAAGATTATTTAAAGCCATAATAAACCTCAAAGGGTGGCCACAGACCACATGGCTTGCCTCACATATGCCTGTCACAAGAGTTTAACAGCACTGTTAATTGTCATAGGGGAAATGTGACAAGATGGTATTTTTGTCCTAAATTGATGTTTACCAGAATTTGTGACCTTGACATTGTAGGTTCAGACCTTCTTCTTGCTTGAGATACATTGTCTGAAAATATTTTGAACAAATGTCAAGTTATTGAAAATCCTTCAATCAGCAAGGAAGTTACAGCCTAGATAAAGCCTATATAGTATAAATTTGACCTTTAACCTCATTTTGTGACCTTGACCTGGTAGGTGGAGACCTTGTTATTGTATGCGACACATCGACTCATGGCAGTGAACGATTGTGCCATGTTATTGAACTCCTTCAATCAGCAAGGAAATTACAGCATGGACAATACTTTTTAGTTTTAGTCTTAGATCTGACTTTTAACCTCAATTTGTGACCTTGACCTGGTTATTGTATGCAATACATCGGCTTATGACAGGGAACAATTGTGTGAAGTAATTTGAAAATCCTTCAATCAGCACAAATGTTACAGGCCTGACAAGCTAGGACGGAAGCACAGACAGACGCACAGACAGATGAATGAACATACCGTATTGTTTCTGATTAGCACCCCAGGGGCGCCGCATATTCCAAAAGGGGATGCTAATTAAACCCAGTCTGAAGAGCTCTTACAACTATGTACCTGCCTTTTAAGTTAGTTATTTTTAGAATTTGGATTACCTTTTATGTGAATTTGGATTACTTTTTATGTGAATTTGGATTAACTTTGTGTTTTTTTACATTAAAATCATCTGATAATTATAGAGTGGTTAAAAATGTTTCCTCTGCAATTACAATGCTAAAACTGCAAAAATCCTAGTTCATTTGAGTGTTTGTCAGCAAATTATTGTTGATATTCTGAACGCTGCTGAGATCAACCCTGAATATCCTGGATCCCCTCTTAAGGCTTCAGCTGCTATTGTCGTCGAATTTTTGTGACTCATGTTATATTAATATCATATGTCAGGTTTTATTTATTCATACCACAGGGAATCACCAGACTTATTTGGCATGTAAACAATCGCCAATACCACTATCATAGTCAAATTTGAAACAAACACACTGTCAACTATGGGTTACAAATAACTGATCAAATATAATCTAATAAAATACACATGTTCAATAATATTCTTCATTCATGATTATGCACAATGGTACAAAATAATGTGATTTTAATGCTATATAGAAGTCAGCTAGAATTTAAAATGATCAACAGGATTTTGTTAAAAAGTTGTGTTGTTTTTTATGTCAACATCAGCAACTTCTGGATTGGAAAATAAACCATGGTTTGAAAAATACAAAAAGGCAGCAGTTTGATGACCCTTATATCACTCAACTGATAGCTGATGATTGCTGAATTATAGGTGAATGTGCCAGATCAAACTTTCCAGAATACATTGGCATTGTTGTTAATGTAATTGGTTAATTTTTCTAAGACTGACACAAACAAAATTTACTGTGATAATTCACAAGGATGTTAAACTATTTAACTTAGTTTTTGACCTAGTGTCACCTAGTTTTTTAACTCATCCAAAAAAAATTGAGAATTTTTCTGACCAAGTTTCATGAAAATTAATTGCCCCAAAAATATAACCATAAACAAGGTTTTACAAAGATTTGACCTAGCGATCAAGCTTTTAACCAAATAGATCCACTTTCTAAATTGTCTGAAGTTTTATCAAGAAGAACATTCTGATAAAGCTTAATAAACAAGAGGGCCATGATGGCCCTAGAGGCGCTCACCTGAACATGAGAGCCTTAACCCCTGGAAGCCATGTTTTTTTA
>JAULCC010475830.1:0-10964 GCA_032358795.1 Nuttallia obscurata | reverse complement strand
GACTGAATTCAGCATTCGTTCAGAAAAAATTCAGCTTAATTCAGACAAAATTCAGACTTTTGGTTTCATGAGGGTATACTTCTGAGAATTTCCCATGTTAGTTTTTCCATGTGGTATTTTTTTTTTATTATACAGATATACACATATTGATCTTGGTGGTTACTTGAAGTTAATAAAGCATACATTTTCACAGACTGATGTGATTGAACATGACTTTTCAATCTATATTTAGTTTGACAGACAAAGCTAGGGATTAGGCTGTTGTTATGGATAAACCACGTTATTGTAAATACAATATGATGATAATTGACCATATAACTGGGAAAAAGTATTAGCCATTGCTTCAGACAAAGTAAAATTGTTCATTGATAACGTTTATCAGCTGATATTTTTGGGGGAATATTTTGCTTGTATTTTCTCCATAGGGAATAGATATGACTAGACTGAATAGAATCCATTGTGTTCACGGCTCAGTGGTGTAATGGATATTATGTCTGCCTTGTGCTCAGAGGGTTGTTGGTTTGAGTCCTTAAATTCTCCTTACCATCATATGATACCAAGTACTGGTTCTACCCAGGAAACAGACTCAAAAGATTTCTCTTAGTTCTCACACTTAGTATATTTTATATATATATAAGAAGAAGTAGAAGTAAATCATTTATTATTGTGACTTAAATTGTGCTTATTTACAGATTTATATACAAATACAATGTCATATACAATGACATTTTAAGAGCACCCTGCCCTATGGGGCCATAAGTCACCAAAATATACAAACATCATGAATGATTTGCCCCCTTAAAATTTTTCATGCATAGTTTGTGTTTTTGAACATGCTAAAATGTTCCTAGAATGCATCAGATGTAATGTTTGATTTCAAAATTTTCCTGGGGAGCATGCCCTTTAGCCCCCTAGTACGTCTATACATAAAAATTTTGTTTAGGCACGCCCCTGACTTGGATCAGAATGGGTTGCCATGTTACATAGTGTCTTATCAAGATTCTTAGGCTATGAAAAAACAGCACAACAAAAAAAAATAATTGAAAAGCATGAGGCTGTTACAAGGGACTCCAACTCCTTGTACTCCTAGCATTACCATGATTTCACCCGGGACCCCTAGCGGCCAACAGGAACAAGTTTCAGAACTTAAGCCCCCACTAACTAAGAAACCTCTGGATCCGCCACTGGTTATTGGATGTTTGAAAAATGTTTTCATATCTTCCAGGGTTATTTAGACGAGAACTTTTTTAATGATTTTTACAATGTTGCATGTCTTATCAAAATATGGGCCGATGATTTGTGAGTCACTATAAATAAGATGTCAGATTTCCATGCTACCCGGGGTAGTCTGTTTGTTGAAGATGACAAGTTTATCGCTATGCATACTCATTGATTGGCAGCGTAAGCCCGGAGATATCTGTCCGATAGATTTTGTAAAAATTTGAACATACACCCTTTGTAGAGCCCAGTGGTATAAAGCCATTAAAATCTTAGAAGATTTAGTTTTGATTTATTTTCGAGACCTGTACTTCTTTTTGAATTTGTTTTCAAAAACCCTCAAGTTTAGGGGGGGAAAGTTCGATTTGTGCATTAATGTCATAATGGTTTGTTTGTGTGCAAAAATGCACCTAATAATTGTAGTTACAGGGTATGTGGGGGTTTGACAGGTGCTTGTCTGCTTGTGCAAGATAACATCCGACAATGAGTCGCTTGTTTGATTGGTTCAAAGGCAATGCTGGACATGGGATTGTGGGTAAGCCTGTCCCCTAAATCCCTGCAGAGATTATGACAAGGGACAGGTTGTCAGATGTTGGATATCCTGAGATATGTGGGCTTTCAAACTTATCAGTTATGATATTTGAAAAAAAATAAAATTGACAGTCTATTTAGATAAACTTAAATTTTGAAGTGCAGCCAATGCATGCGCTACATCAATGTATTGTGTTCTCTCACAGTTAAAATAGCATGTGTGCTTTAATTATGAAAATGCCATATTTATATAAAAAACAAAAAAACAAATCCATATTAGTATACTACTATATAGAGAATTTAACTCACTATAAAAGAGTATTTAGGTATGATACACTTTTGGGTTTGGCGGACATTGTGATTAAAAAGGTCCTCACTGCAGGTCCATGACAATCAACATGCTTAACTTTATTGGCAGTTTAACTTTGACATTTTTACTATTTCTTTATTTAACTGACATGTTGGGGGCCTCCGTGGCTGAGTGGTTATAGTAACTGACTTCCAATGTCTCAGCCCCTTACCCCTGTAGATTCGAATCCCTGTCTGGGCACTTTGGATTTTAAGATGAGGAAGCCCTTCCAGCTGGCTTTCGGTAGGTCAGTGGTTCTACCCGGGTGCGCTCTGTGCCTGAAATAGTGAACCGGGGTGCCCCGGGGTCTTCCTCCACCTGTAATGAGCTAGACGTCACGATATGGCTGAAATACTGTTAAAGCCATGTTAAATTCCAAATAAACAAACAAATAAACAAGCAGACAATATGTTTACTTCTCTCTACAAAAAGTTTGTCATGTAGCAAAACAGAGTTTTACTATACATGTTGGTCACAGGGTCACATTGGACAGAGCTTTCTGATAATTTTAAATGATTTCTACATTAGAAGCTTAATTGTCAATTATTTATTTATACAATTCTTCGGGGCCCATGTGTTTCACCCTTTCAGTGCTGAAATGTTGTCTGCTGGAGAAGATTTTCTCTGCCAATTAAAACTCTATACTTGGCTTTTTCGGTGTAATTTTTCAAGATTTATTGCCCGGTGAGCTCAAGTTGTAGAGCATTCCTTCTCGGTGTGGGAGGCCACAGGTTCTATCAAAGACTTTAAAATTGGAAGAAATGGCTCTCCCTCCATGGTGCTTGGGATTCAGGGTTAGCAATAAGACTCAGGTTTGTCGGTGTCAGGATAAAATGACCGGCCAAGGGTATCAGTGCTATACACTGGGCACGTAAAAGAATACTTACCATTTGAAACCATACTTGTAAAATTACTTACCATTCAAAACCAAAACATATAAGGAAAGTCAGTAAAATATATTTTTAACTTTTACTAGACCATTAACAATAAAAAAAGATGATGGTACAGAAGGATGAATAGTATTATACTTACAAAACATGCCATTCCAATGAAACATACATGACAAATGATATTTGTTTACAAAAGCTGAGGTATGAGATGTTGGTGGATTCAATCTAATACTGTTTCAGAAATCTTTTGCAGTGGTTTTAAAAGAATATTTTTTCCTTAAATCATTTGAATATCAAATTTCCTATTCGTTTGCCATATTCCCTTTGAGTTAACACACATTTCTTACAGGACATAAGGGGAAAGCTTATAATTAATATGGATAGGGTGCTCGTGGTGCTTGTGACCTTACTCATTTGCATATTTTGTTATATTTAATAATGTCTAAAGTGAAGTATTTCATGTAGAAGACTGGCTAGGTCTATAGTGTAAACTGATAACAGTTACTTTTAATGCAAATCTTATGTTTTATCAATTTTTATCATGTTGCTTTGTTTGATTTTCATTTTGAGGAGACCGACAAATTTCATTTTAACCCAAATACCACCAGTTGGCCATGGTGTCCAAGTGTATCGATGAAAGTTGCATTCGTTCAATGGACAAATATGTTAGTGGTGGTTATTGAGAAATGATTACCAACGAAAAAATGCGGGCTCTAATTTTAACTGAAGAGAGATAATAATTTATAAACAAGCTGTCAGGCTGTGACATCAGACATATCTGATCAATTTTACCTGTCAAAAATATTGATATGGTTTAATAAACTGATATTAGGTTGTATTTTAAAATTAAAAGGGATTAGTTTGAGAATGCATGGAACTTGTGATGTTTTTAACCTTTACGCAATGTCCTGTTTATAAAATGATTTCCTCTAATTCTCTCATTGATCTTGGGAGATTTAACCTGTACAGTTTTGTAAAGTTGGGACAGTCAGTTTAGATATACATGATACATAAAAGCATAATACAAATAATTAAAATAATCCTGATTTTGAGTTAAAGTTTGTTTAAACTTCTTTAAATCAGTTAACAATTGACCATGATGAATTGACCATGATGATTAAATATCAGTGATGAGGAAAATAAATTTTGGACACATGATTAATTTACAGATATTATATGAGATAACTAATGATATACTCTACTTACTTTTACTTAATCCTGAGTTTATATTTCAACTGCTGCGGATGTCCCTGGTATCGGGGTTGGCAGCAGATAAAGTGTTAAGTATTTTGAATGCTAAGTGTGTGCTGATTGAAACAGTGGCTATAATTAATTATATCATTCAATATTCATTTTAATTAAACCATTTTGAAATTTTTAGTCATAAATATTGAACATATTTTCCATAATTTTTATTATACTGATAGACAATCACAGGTCATTTATGAGTTTAAGTTAATTTTCATCTGATGAGATTTCTCCAGTTGCAGAATTAAAATCCAAACCCTCATTTTTTGGCCTTTGTAGAAGACCTCTTATCATTGGACATTGACCATTATTTATGGTTGGGGTATTCCTTTACTAACCTACTTACGTATCTTCTTTGAGCATACTCAGTCTTCAAATGTAACGGATTAAAAGATTTTTTGGATCCAGATGTATGGCTTGTGAGAGCAGGGTCTTTTCTGTTTGATAGCTTCTAAGGAATCAGATGTGTTATCAAAATATGAAAACTCCACAGTTTGTTATAAAGGATGTATGTGTTTAAACTCATTTCTCGATTTTAAGCTCCATACATGGTGTGTTACCGTGTTTCTGGTGATGGACAAGAATAAGCTAGGTGACTGAAACACTTTGCATGTTTCTGAGATAACGGTTTGCATGATGAACAACAGATCGAATTAAGTTTTTCCAGCAGTAAATAGAAAGATTTTGAAAGTATTCTGGCTCATATTTTTATACCCCCTACAACAAAGTTATTGGGGGGGGGATATTCTGGTACTAGAATGGTACTAGAGTCCGTCCATCCATCCGTAAACACAATTTTGTTTGGGATTCATCTTTGTCATATTTAAACAAATCTTTTTATGCCCCCTTTCTGAAAGAACTGGGGGTATTTATTGCTTTGCACATGTCAGTTGGTAGGTCTGTCAAATGGTTTCCAGTCAATAACTCATCCATCTTTAAACCTACAGTCCCCTTATTTAGTATTGAGGTTCATGATGATGAGTAGATGACCCCTATTTCATTTGAAGTCAGTAGGTCAAAGGTCAAGGTATTTTATTAATGTAATTTCCCAAATGGTTTTCGATCAATAACTCATCTATCGATAAACCTACGCCCTCCTATTTGGTATGGAAGTTCATGATGATGAGTAAATTACCCCTATTTCTTTTGAGATCAGTAGATCAAAGGTCAAGGTCATTCAGTACTGTAATTGTCCAAATGGTTTCTGATCAATAACTCGTCCAGTAATTAACCTACAGTCCTCGTATTTGATCAATAACTCGTCCATTGTTTAGCCTACATTCCTCAGGTAGGTACTTTCATGATGATGACTAGATGATCCATATATCTTTTGAGGTCAGTAGGTCAAAGGTCAATTCATTCAGTACTGAAATTAGCCAAATGGTTTCCGATCAATAACTCCTCCATTTTTTAACCTACAGTCCTCATATTTAGTAGGTAGGTCCGTGATAATGAGTAGATGGCCCCTATTGAGGTCAGTAGGTCAAAGGTCAAGGTCATTCAGTACTATAATTGTCTAAATGGTGTCCGATCAATAACTTTTCCATTCTTTAACCTACTGTCCTCTTATTTGGTAGGTAGGTTCATGATGATGGGTAGATGACCCCTATATCTTTAGAGGTCAAGGTTATTTAGTCTTGTCACTATCTATTTAAGGGGGCATTTGTGTTTCAAAAACTCTTGTTTAAACTTTCATTTATTAATGGCCATGATGTAAACCTTTGTCTCTGTGAATTTGGTGGGAGTCACATGATTCTGACTGGAATTATGTCCCCATAATGAGTTGAAAAAGGCAAAATTAGCTTTGTTCGGCCTGACTCCTTTGTCATTTTTCAATGAATCTTTTTCAAACTTTCAGATATTAATGGCCATGGTGTGAACCATTGCCTCTGGGATTTTGGTGGGAGTCACCTGATTGTGTGTAGTTATGGCCCCTTAATGAGTTAAAATAGGCAAAATTGGCTTGGTCCAAAATATGTCAGGTCTTTGTCTGGCCTACTCCTTTGTCATTTTGCAATAAACCTTTTTCAAACTTTCAGATATTAATGACCATGATGTGAACCTTTGTACATATGATTTTGTGCACCTTATTTAGTCTGCCTTGGTATTTGTGTGTGGAGGAGGTGGGTGGGGGTATTTGTTAGCCTGCACATGGCTTACGTTTCTAATTTTTATCTTGGTATTTGAATGAAGTTCTGTAGCCATATTCCAGTAGCATCTAAGATAACAAAAAATCTTAAGTCCAAATATATTTTCCTTAAATCCAGTTAATTCTAAAAACCTTAAAATTGAGAATTTTTTAAATGTTATTTTCTTAAATTCAAAATTGTTTCCCTAAGGAAATCTTAAAATACCATTTACAGTTAAGTTCTTAGTTAAGAAATATAATCATTAGATTTTCTTAATCTTAAGATTGAAACTAATTGGATATATGGCCCCAGATCCAGAAAGATTTTAATTTTCATGGTGCCATGTAACCTGTACCTGTGTTGCAGTGCCATAAAGCCACAATTCACTCACTCACTCAATCACTCATCTTTAAAATCCTTCATTTGAATAATAAGACACATCTTTCCACGTAGTTATCATACGTGAATGGGCTCAATGTCTTGTACTTCTCGATCCTTATAGATACATATAATGTAACCAGAGTCAATCTCTCTAGCCCTTGGAGGAGGGAGAAATTGTTTTCTGTTTTAGAAATTCATTGATTCAATATTCATCTCCAAAACATAATTTGAAATGATGATGATCCTCTTGCTTACAAATCCCTTCATTTTCAAAATATTTATGAGATAGAAATTGATGAGCTGTAAAAGTGGGTTCTTTAAGTTGAGTGATTTGTATGCTTTGTGCAATCAGATGATATGCTTTGTAATTTCATGGTTTTAGTATGGCTATATTGGTTTCAAAGAATTACATAAACCAGGTTATCATCCATGATGTTATAGTTTGCTGTTTCAGTACACTTGTATAAAACGTTTCTCCATGGTAAAATTGATATCAATACATTTTAAATTTATCATGCACTGCCAGTTTCACTTCTGTATACAAGCAAATATTTAATTGAATATGCACATCTTTTACATCTTTTTTGTGTGCAAAATCATTGCTAAAATATTTGTTATATCAAATCTGCTAAGTGAGAGTTACTTTAGTGAAATATCCTACTGATAATAGATATTTTGAGAATAGGTATTATAAGCCCTAGTCAGGAATTATTGTTTACATGTTTAGATGTGAATTCTTGAGCTCAGCTTTCAGTAAACCCACCATTTCAAGCATATTCATTAGAGTATGTGTCTTCAAAAGTTCTCCATAAATTTGGAACTCTGTCCAAAGAATCTTGGTACTGACATTTGACATTGCCTTGATGGAATCAACAGGCGTGAATCATTGGGCCTCGAAGGCATAAGCTGTTTCATTCATTCATCCATTTATCAGATAATGTTGTTGGAGTATTTTTTAATACAATAATTGTTCACTGTGGGACTGATTTTGCTCATTTTAGATTCTAGGCCAGAAGATAGCTCTGACATTCATGAATTGATCTATTTTTTATTACAGATTCCATGGCAACAATAACGTTACTATATGGCTGGAGAGTTAAATATCAATTGCATACAAAAAAAGTTTAGGATTTTTATATTGTAAAACTGCATATAGCATTGAACTGTGCTGTATTCACAACAAATTATGTAAATTTTAAAAGTCATTAAATTGCAGGTATGTGGGGTAAATATTTGTTTATTTGTTTGATTTACGTCACTTTCTGCCAGCTAGGGCTAATGGACGTCCCAGAGAGAGTGAAGCGGATACACAGAACTCTTTTTTTTGTTTGTTTGATTTACGTCACTTTCTGCCAGCTAGGGCTAATGGACGTCCCAGTGAGAGGGAAGCTGATACACAGAACTCTTTTTTTTGTTTGTTTGATTAACGTCACTTTCTGCCAGCTAGGGCTAATGGACGTCCCAGAGAGACCTGGGAAACGGATACACAAGACTCTTCTGTAGAGAACTATGGTTCTTTAAAGTGCCAAGTGTATATAGCACTGATACACATGGGGGTTGAGCCCCGGCTGGTCACTTTATCCTGACACCGTCAAACCAGTTGTAATGCTAACCCTAAATCCTGAGCGTCAAGGCGGGAAGCCATTACTACCGTTTTTAAAGTCTTTGGTACGACCTGGCCTGGGATTGATTCCGCGGCCTCCCGCACCGAAAGCAGGCGCTCTACCATTTGAGCTAACTGGGCGGTCCGTGGCAGTAAATAACACAGAAACAGGTCATACTTTTGTAAAGATAGGAATTTTTTTTTAGATTAAATAGGCACTATAAATGGAAAATACACATGCAATCAATGCAGTAAATTTACTCTAGATATTAATTATGTTTCAATGCAGATAATGCTTTCTTTTAACGAATCCATAGGAAATACAGTTTGACACTCATACAATATATTCTTTTAAGTGTATATGTTAAAAGATGAAATTTAGGTTTGAATATTCTGCAGGTCATTATGTTAATTGATGGCTGCTGAACTATACTGCTGATCGAGCCAAAGTCTTTGTAACAATATCCATCATAGTGATATGTTTATGATAATGTTGTAGCATAATAGCTAAATTCCTGTAGTGTATCATGTTAGAACATTATATATATATATATTACTTTTTCTGTACCAAATGAGATAGATGCCAGTTATTTTCAGAGATACTGAATAACAGTGGTATATAGATATATGAAAGCTAATAATAGGAAGAGTCTATTCAATAAAATAGTTTTCTTAAACTTTTGAAGTGTTACTAAATTATTAGAGCTGAGTTGCAATCTTTACTTAATATACAGTCTGTTATTCATATAACCCACATCTATAGGAAAAGCACTCTGCTGAATGGATCAGTTGATGTAAAAAGTCGATCAATATTGCAGATTTTTTGCAATAAAAAGGGTATGACACTTGATAATTATGTGTGCTAATTGCTGAGGTAAACAGCCAAATCAGATAACCCATTACTAAATTTTTTCTCTAATGCATTTGAATGTTGAAATGCTTAAACTTCAAGTAGACTTGGGATGTGCAAATACGGGAGACTCTCAGAACATAAAAGATCAGAAATGTTCCAATACATTGAATTGTGAGATCAGGGTTTATATGGTTTGCCACAAATAAAACCTCGATATGATACCTAAAGTTGTAAATGGACTAAACTGCATGCTAAGATAGAAGAGGTTATATCTGAAATTCAGCATTGTACGCATTAATTTCAAGTATGCTAATTGCCTTGAATGCTAGTGGATGTTTTGCTATAGCAAAAAAGCTCAAATGAACACAGTAATTAGTTAAAACAATTTTTTCCTTTCCAAAATACCATAGCTGTCAGAATATTTGTCTTCTTTACTCAGTTGGCCAAGAAGTTGTCACGTTTTAGGCAGCTGGACGCGTCAGAGCAAAGTTTTCTACATACTTCCGGAACCCATTATCACATACAAAGCGTCTTAACTGTGTTAGTATAATTAGTTGAATTTAGAGGTTTTTGCAGAGAATCTAAACACAAACTTTTAACCATTTAGATATCTTTCCAAATGATAAATTTAATTATTATTCGCTAAATTTTCTATGCATTTGTATAATTATGGTTAAATGACAATGTCTTGCACATGCGCCTGATAAAATTAGTTGAGTTGTTTTAAAGAGTTTTGCACAGTAAACACTGAGTTTTAAATTTCTGTCACAGACAATTTAAGCCTTTATTTGTGGTCTTTAAAGCAGAAAAACCAATTATGTTGTATGCTGGAATTTCAGAATAAATTGTAGACCAATTTTGCAAAATTTTCATTAATGAAGGTTAATACCCCAAACATTATATGCAAAAAGGCCTTAAAAATTCCAGAAATTAAGGAATTTCTTCTGCTTCTGTGGAAATTACTGAAAGCCAGGCAAAAAATTCTGAAACAGTTTTTACTGAAAGCACAGGACTAAACTATTATACAAATAGATTCATCTTCCTGTAGAAATGATTAAGAAATTTCAACTTTCAAAAGTTTTGATATAATTGTAAAAGGGTAAAATAAAGACCCAATAAAAAATTTATTCCAGTTAATCAAGTTCACCTTTGGACTCTTTAAATTTAAGCATTCTGGCTCATAAAGAGTAATTAAAATAATTGTTTAATGCCGCTTGAAAACTTTAATTGTCATGCAATATCTCAATGTACTGATCCATTATAAAGGAATTAAGACAGGAGGTGTTCAGTTTGAAGAAGCACTCGCCTTGTTAGCTTTTGATACCTTTTGCTATACCGTCTAGTTAGCTCAAATGGTAAGCCCGCTTCCAGTGGACTCGATCCAATGCCGTATCAAATCAAAGACATGAAAATATAAGTAGTAATAAATGACTTTCCCTCCTTGGTGATAAGGATTTAGGGTTAGCAGTAGGATTGGTTTGTTAGTGTCAGGATAAAGCCAGAGTTCAGCCCCTATACGTGTATCAGTGCTATGCACTGGGCATATAAAAGAACCAGATATCTCTACAGACATTTCTCTGTATTCGCTTTCCTCTTTCTTAGGATGATGGTCCTTTAGCCCTAGTAGGCAGAAAGTGAAATAAACAATTACCATTTTCTGCAATAGGTCAACCATTTTCAACCAATGTTAACGCAGAGTTTTGAATGGTGTTTCATGACTCTGTGGCTTTTTAGCTCACCTGAGCACGAAGTGCTCAATAGT
>JAULCC010475719.1:0-10964 GCA_032358795.1 Nuttallia obscurata | reverse complement strand
CCACATACATACTCCGGCGCAATATAGCCTTTGTGTGCTGACGTGCCGTAAAACCCCATTTCACTCACTCACTTTAATTGTTGTAGTGCAGAAAACCTCAAGCTACCCATCAACAAATATAAGCCACACGCCGGAATCCGTGAAAATGGTCGAATATTTTAATGCACATAAAACTAACTGTACTGATTAATTCTTCTAGAGCAGAACCCATTTTCTGGCATTCATCCATCAATTTTATCAATTTTAATTCTCGTTTGTGACGCGTTAAAATCTCATAATATATTATCATCGATATTTTTATGTGTGTCTTCACATATTTCATATCCGATCAAGGAATACTCATGTCGGTAATGACATTTCGTTTGTTTTAGTTACATGTTAAATCATCTATCTCTGTGTTTTTATTTTCCCCTTCCTTTTTAAAACCTCAAGTAAATCGAGACTTCAAAAATGTCAAAAATATCAGCTACATTTCTTGCATGGCTTGTTTCATTTTATATCCTTATTTTAGACAACATTTACCATTTTTGTGTTTAACTCATGTTTTATTAGTTATTACTGATATCGACTTAAAAATAACCATGTACTTCTTTCATAATTTTTTTCAGACAACAATCAACATTGTTATATATTTTATATGTCTCGTGTTTTCAGCATTTTTATTATGCTGTTTGTCAACAGGTCTGTCAAAGATAGCGGAGGAGCATGGTCTTCAAGATGAACATGTCGCCTTGGTTACGTTCGGTCACGAAACAAGGGTGGTGAAACGACTGACCAATAAATACGATCAACTAAAAAGAGCATTTGGTATATAACAACATCCCAGCCCTCCAACTGTTTTGTTGCATAACCATTTCGTTATGATGTTGCTATGTTGTTGTTATATTGTTGATATGTTTCTGTTATTGTTATGTTGTTGTTATATTGTTGCAATGTTTCTGTTGTTGTTGTTATGTTGTTGTTTTTATGTTGTTGCTATGTTTTTGAAATATTATTGATAAGTTTCCGTTATTGTTATGTTGTTGCTATGTTTCTGTAATTGCTATGTTGTTGTTATGTTGTTGCTATGTTGTTGTTATGTAGTTGCTATGTTTCTGTTATAACTATGTTTCTGTTTTTGTTATGTTGTTGTTATGTCATTGCTTTGTTGTTGTTGCTGTTTGAGTGTTGCTATGTTTCTGTTATTGCTATGTTGTAATGTTTATGCTGCTATTATATTGTTGCTATGTTGTTGTTATATTGTTGCTATGTTTCTGTAATTGCTATGTTGTTGCTATGTTTCTGTTATTGCTATGTTTCTGTTTTTGCTATGTTGTTGTTATGTTGTTGCTTTGTTGTTGCTGTTTTAATGTTGCTATGTTTCTCTTATTGCTATGTTGTAATGTTGTTGTTATGTTGCTATTATATTGTTGCTATGTTTTTGTTATTGCTATGTTGTTGTTATGTTGTTGTTATATTGGTGCTATGTTTCTGTTATTGCTATGTTGTTGTTATGATGTTGCTATGTTATTGTTATATTGTTGCTATGTTTTTTGTTATTGCTATGTTGTTGTAATGTTGTTGCTATGTTGTTGTTATGTTATTGCTTTGTTGTTGTTATGTTGTTTTTATATTGTTGCTATGTTCCGTTATTGCTATGTTTTTGTTTCTTGTATTGTTATGTTGTTGTTATGTTGTTGCTATGCTGTTGTTATGTTATTGCTTTTTCTGTTTAATGTTTACGATATATTGACTAAATACAAGATTTGCAGATTGCCAACTACTTTAAAACCTTCCATGTTTTAATAACCACCCATATCCCTAATCGCTTAATTTTCTTACCCTGGTGATGAATCTTCCACTTTTTAACTGTTTTTCATTTTAAGTAGTTATAAATAAGTAAATTTATTACTTACATTTACTTACATTTTGTAAATTTTCAATAGTCTAAAATATAATTTCTAAATAAATTATATAGTACATTCAGGATCATGGCGTGAGTTGTCATTTTCATGCCAAACTATTTTAAACAACTTCAGGAAATTGTTATTATGCGAGACTTTGCAAGTACATGTATGATGACAGTTTCACATGACACGTTTAATAAATGTTGGTATAATATAAGAACAGTGAATGGTTTTTATGACATGTCACAACACCATTTCATAACTATTACCATTAAGGATTATTACACTAGTATAATGCCCAAAAAGTGATACACGAAGGTACGAAACTCCTTACAATGAGTGGCATGTGATACTAATAGAATTTGACACTCGGCCAATTGTTTCACCAAATATTGGCCGATTCTGATGAATTTTAAAATCAAAGCAGACGACAGTTTAAGCAGACGACATTTTTATCAGCAGGCTAAAGGTAAAATAAATTGTCATAACTTGTGGCCCATCCTCTTACATTTATGTTATTAGCAAATAAATACACGTATGTCTAAAATCATTAAATGATATCTCAAACCGTTTTATTTATACTAGATGCCATAAAACTCGGAGGACCTACTCCGCTATATGGTGGACTTTTCATGGCAATGTCGGCTTTGATGATGTCAAAAAGTAAGTGAATCCTTAACCTTTACCCTGCTAAGGGCGACCGTGATTGTAATTTGCAAACAGCTTGGATCCAGATTAGACGCCGAGTAACTCGGTCAATTGTTTCTCCAAATATTGGGCGATTCTGATGAATTTAAAAATCTAGGCAGATGACAGTTTAAGCAGACGACATTTTTTTTTCAACAGGCTAAAGGTTAAATCAAAACGTGATGCAATACCCTACAGATGTTAATTATCTAACAGATGAACAAAATATTCCGGGTGAACACTATCCTGTAGATGTTAATTATCTAACAGATGTACAACATATTCCGGGTGCACACTTTCCTACAGATGTTAATTATCTAACAGATGTACAAAATATTCCGGGTACACACTATCCTATAGATGTTAATTATCTAACAGATGTACAAAATATTCCGGGTGCACACTATCCTATAGATGTTAATTATCTAACAGATGTACAAAATATTCCGGGTGTACACTTTCCTATAGATGTTAATTATCTAACAGATGTACAAAATATTCCGGGTGTACACTTTCCTATAGATGTACTCTATTCAACTTAGGTATGTTATCTTACAGATATAAACTCTTTAAAGGATTAACAATATCCTACAGATGTATATTATTCTACGGATGTACGATATACAGATGAAAAGTTCATATGTACAATAACATACAGATAATAATATCCTTCAGATATACATTATTTTACAGATGTACGGCATACAGATGTTGTACAGTTCATATGTACAATAATATACAGATAACAATATCATTCAGATATACATTATTCTACAAATGTTCGGCATACAGATGTACAGTTCATATCTACAATAATATACAGATAACAATATCCTACAGATGGACATTATTCTACAGATAGACGATATACAGATCGACAGTATATGTGTACGAAAACATACAGATAACAATATCACATATATGTACATTATTCTACAAATGTACGGTAAACAGATGTACAGTTCATATGTACAATAACATACAGATAACAATATCCTACAGATGTACATTACTCTACAGATAGACGATATACAGATGGACAGTATATGTTTACAATAACATACGGATTACAATATCATATATATATATATATATATATATGTACATTATTCTACAAATGTACTATATACAGATGTACAGTATATGTGTACAATAACATACAGTTAACAATATCATATATATGAACATTTTTCTACAGATGTGCGATATACATATGTACAGTATATATGTACACTTTTATACAAAAGAGAACAGAACACATGATTTATTCACATAACTTGATTATTTACAGTTCATCGTAATATACAGATTATAAAATTTCCTACAGATGAGTGGGATTATAAGAATCCACCATGAGTATTCATGTAAGATAGGCATATCCCAACCGAGTGTCAGAAATCTACTGATGGACGAGGCTTTGACGAGTCCCTCCTTAGATGTCTGATCCCGAGGGTGGGATATTCCTATCCTACATGAATAAACGAATGGATGGATTTTTCTCTCCCATTAACATAAGAATATTTACTTATTTCTTCTACGAATAACGTGACATGTGAGATTTAGGTTTATCTCACATGGGTATATTCCCTATCTCACATGGGCAGACATGGGAGAAAATCATATCCTACAGGAATACTTTTGGTGGATTCTTATAATCTCACATGGGTATATTCCCTATCTCACATGGGCAGACATGGGAGAAAATCATATCCTACATGAATACTCATGGTGGATTCTTATAATCTCACATGGGTATATTCCCTATCTCACATGGGCAGACATGGGAGAAAATCATATCCTACATGAATACTCATGGTGGACTCTTATAATCTCACATGGGCATATTCCCTATCTCACATGGGCAGACATGGGAGAAAATCATATCCTACATGAATACTTTTGGTGGACTCTTATAATCTAACGCAAGGGTTTGACATCTACATAGCGTAGATTTCTGATCCCGAGGGTGGACTATTTCTTTCCTACATTTTACAGAAGAAAAAAGGAATAATTTTTAATGAAATACAGTAAAGTAATAACAGTCTCACTGACTGAGTCATATAAATTAAAGTACATGATCCCGAGGGTGGGCTTTTTCTTTCCTACATTTAAAAAACGAATTATTGATTATTTTTTCTCCCATTAACTAAATAATTAACTTATTTATAAAGTGGCAAATCACGTGACATGCAAGATAGTTTAATCTTACGTGGACGTAATCCCTATTTTCCATGGGTAGAAAGGGGAGAAAATAATCTTACAGATGAATAGTATTCTACAGATGTACATAACCTAACATATAAAAATTATCCTACATACATATATTCATGAATTGACAGATGTATCACACCCTGCACACAAATGTAGTTTATTAAACAGATGTACAATATCCTACAGTCATAGATGACCCTAATGACAAAATTACAAACTCGGAGTTCAAATGAAACTCAAAACTCTTCGAAACATAGAAGACTTCTAGATCATTACTAAGTTTAGTGTTTTCAAACATGAAAAATGACAAATTTAGTTTCGTGTATCTGACACAATAAGATCTACGTATATATACCATCAATCTTTTTTTATTACCACAATGGTTACGCATTTATTTGTAGTGTTCTCAATGTCCATTTCATGAAGGAAGATAATCGCCGAAAATGACAAAGGTTACCTTTCCTGTGAATGCGCTGCTTAACGAGGGGTGGCGCTGGGGGCTCCTGAAACAGAAGCAATTGAAATATTACAAAATAATAGCATGGTCCTAAGTGACATTAACATTGTAAACTGTGAAATTAAGCTTCTAAGAATGTCAGTTTTTGCGGGTATATTTTGACAAACGTTTTATACGAGTATATGGTAAAAGTAATAAAAGAAATAGTATACCCAAACTTCAAATGGAAAGATATAAATGTAGTTTAAATATCGGGGTAAAGTTTCAATGAAGCGATACGTAGTTAAACACTTAATACTGTTGGTTACTAAGCAACCATCAAATGATGCTAAAAGTATCAGAACGACCACATATTTAACCATATAATCAAGATATTTAGAAATTGTCGGAAAAGATAATGTTGCCTTACTGTCAATGAATGGGGGTTATTACTCAACCTTTAGCCTGCTACGGGCGACCGTGATAGAATTTGCAAACAGCTTGGATCCAGATTAGACGACGAGTAACTCGACATGTAATACGGATCCAAGCTGTTTGACACTCGGCCAATTGTTTCTACAAATATTGGGCGATTCTGATGAATTTTAAAATCCAGGCAGACGACAGTTTAAGCAGACGACATTTGTTCAGCAGACTAAAGGTTAAAGGATTTTATTATCTCATGTTTTATTAGAGATGGAGGCGGAAGTCAATGGACAACTGGTTGTGTGCTCAAAGGTTGTTATAATCACTGACGGTGGAGTGACGGAATCTTGTCTACAACACGGCCCAGACATTGTACTACCAGATAAAAAGGATCAGGTGCATTTGTTTTTTGTATTGTCGGCCTCTTACGGATAGAAATTGCTCAGACATTATGCGATCTTAGGTTATTAAATTTAAAAGAAGTATTGCTCTATAGTTGTTAGTGATAGTTACACTGACCCCTAACAAATCTGGAATTTACAATCAAGCCAATATCTACATTTCTTTTTATATTCAATATTATTTATTTCTTAAAAACTGTTAATAAAAAGCATCTCTCCAATATATATCAATACGTAATATTTCTAAATATTAGTATTAAGTTTCTCCCCATAAACTGTTGCTATTTTTTTCTCATTTTTAGCCCCCTTCAGGTCGGAGACTAATTTTGGGAACTATAGGTTTGCTCGACCCCACCTGTCCGTCCGTTCGCAATTCCGTGTCCGGGCTGTATCTTCCACATATGGAATGGATTTTGATACAACTTCACACAATTAGTTTTCATAACAGGATGTTACGTCATGCACATCACCCAACCCCCTCCTCTAAAGGTCAGGGTCACATTTTAGGATAAAATAATTTACATAAACATCTATTTTATTCATTCTTTAGAAATCGATACTTAATTCGTCCGTAGTTCGTATCCGGGCTGTATCTTCCGCAAGTTAAATGAAATGTTTTATTATTCCAATCCATAGGTCTGCGTGGCTCGAGTAAACTCCATGGAAACATACCGTACATAGTGCATGCATACATTTTGAATAAACTATACAATGTAGTATCAGGATATAATCTTAGTCTTAAAGACTTTAAAACAATTCATCATACTTTATCACATAATTCTAGTATGGATTGCGTTATACATATATTGTTGTGAAAAAAAAAAAAAGAAAAAACGAATGAAAAAATGAATAATTTTTAATGAAATACAGTAAAGTAATAACAGTCTCATCGACTGAGTCATATAGATTAAAGTACATGCATATATCTTACTGTATTCTTGAATGGAATTTGATATTACTTTCCATAACAAGATGATGTGTCATGCACATCACCCCGCCACATGCTACAAATGTCAAGGTCACGTTTGGGATCACGTGATTTATATAAATAAATCTTGTTAATTTCTCTGAAATCGATACCTAATCATATGCATTTTCTTGTCCTGGCCTTATCTTAAAAGAATAATGGCATATCAGGACACATCAAATAATTATAGAGAGTAAGTGTGTGAAGTAATATCACAATCCATTCAAGCATGTGGAAGATACAGTCCGAACATGTAATAACTGCGGACGGATGGGTATCGATTTCAGAAGTATGAATAAAATATATAAAATACATATCTATGTAAATCATGTGATCCAAATTGTTACCCTAACATTTGGAGTAAGTGGATTGGTGATATGTCCGACACACATAAGATTGGTGACACATTGCTATATTGGTACAAGAAAACTGCAGGTTATTTAGATTACTAGCATATGGTAACATACATAGTTAGCCTCAAAACGTCTTGGTATTACAATTCGCATTTGAGATAAACTCTGATCATATCGAATTAATTTCTCGATTTTCAAAACAAAAGTTTGCACATGGAAGTAAAGTCTGAACGACCATTTTCATTTTTTTGTGTCCGTGGTAAGTAATTTGTGAACTGTTGAAAAATCGCTGAATGTCAGACACCATTTTCCAAGTTCACGCCGAATAGGGAAATAATGAATTTACTAATTTTTATTCACTTACAGATAATGGCGGACATGTTTGAAATCATTGGTTTATTCCACAACCGATCCATAGATATCTATTGTGTACCAGTTGGAGGAACAACGGTTAGTAATTACGTTTCTATGGATATTGACATTATTAAAACCAATCTTTATGTCCTTCAAACATGAATAAAAATTGACCTTTGGGCTTTAGTTCGTCCTCACGAAAACTAAAGTGTTGTCCGTAAAACTTTGTAATTGCTATACATACAGTTGAACAAAAAGATAAAAAAAAATGTTGGCTTTAAAACTGAATTCATTTTTAAAGAAATCAATATTAATTTTACTTTTTCTTGTATATAATAAAACTGTTTAGGAGCGGCTAATTTATTATGCATTACCAGATAACATGTAATTCATGCAGTGAGTTTTCGTCTTGTGTAGTCCTAGTTCAAAGCATCGGACATGTTATCAATATGGACTGTGTTGTATCTGGATAAGTTATCTGTTGTAATTGTAATTGTTATGAATATAACAAGGGCTGTTACTGTGAAAGCTAACTAAGTAGGTCATATTATAATAATGATGATATACCAAATTTAAATAGCACTCGTTTCATGTTTGACATACGTCCAAGAGTGCTGTACATGATGTTATCCCCCACCCCCACCCCTCCACCCTACCCCGATCATCAGGTTGTAAGTCGGTTGTTGAAGGATGACGCATATCGAACCCACGGCACGTAAACTTACACCTTCACAGGTACCCATTTGGGTGGAGTGAGGCAGACGTTGGTTTAATTTTCTGACCAGAAAATTCCGATGGCACGGGCTGGATGTGAACCCAAGGTCCTTCGATCCTGATGCATGCGTCTTACCACTACATCGTAGTAGCCCCCTGTTATTTGGCGTTTTTGCTTGTAGAGATGTGTACATGGAAGCTATTATGTATTTATTTCAGGACATTTCGGATCTTTTAATGTCGGAAGGAGTTGGTCGAATGTGGCAGTTTGATGAAGGGACAAAGTTGTCGAGGAGGCTGCTTTTAACGGTAGTACAATAAGTACAAATCAGCTTTATAGTTGTAGAATAATATATGGAACTATTGACAGCTAATCTTTGGGGCTCTTGACGTTATCATCCGGAGAACCCATCATGATATAGGTTACTCGCTACTGCAAAATAATTAGTAGCGATAAATGCGAACCGATAGTATATCGAGCAGGGATCACCTGACCAGCTGGGACCAATGAAAATACACTAACACAAGCATTCGTTCTGACCTAGCTGAAGTCAAAACGTTTGTATTTGTTGTGGAAATATTCAGATTATCTACGTTAATACGCGTATCTTCATCTACTTGTATGTTGGTAGACATAAAGTCAGTCAGACTTTCTTCTTTATTTTTTAAAAAACTACCATGGCTCAGCTTGTTTCTGGCTTTGATTTTCTTTACAAGATTTAATGTGTTTTATAACAATATTAATTATTTCATACACATATAACTCATGATATTAGAATTAAAGGCCCAATTTCAATCCAATCACCTGTTGTCCTAATTATGTTCCTAATCTGAGTGTATCGAGCTTTAATAACTTTGGTTGGACCAGGAAACCAGTTACAAAAGCTGTACTTATATGTATAATGTACTTAGCATCTTCACCCCGTTATTATGCAGTTCGGAGAGAAATACTTACGAAATGCAAATGCACCACGATGATTGCTATGATACATGTTTACAATCCTGTTGCTGTTTTATGCAATATTTTTTTTGTCATGTTGTTCATCGGACAGTACTGGCCTAAACTTTATAAATAAAAAGTTCGTTCGTTCGTTATAACCTCAAATATGGTATTGATTGATAGATGCATATATATATTTAAAGCATTGTAAAACAAGACAAATTATGCTGAATCTTGCTAAACCTCTTGTGTATTCAGTCGTTGGAAACAGTTCAAGCAAATTTCCACGTACACAATAGTATAAATAATTGTCTAAATCTTTGATATAAGTAACCCGTATGAAATATGTAAACTATCAGTCAAATAGGAATAAAACAATCGATGTGTCAGTGGAACAATTTGATTTTACAAATGGGTGTATTATAATCAACTTGAGGAATATGATATTGAGTTTTATGATGAAATGTTAGCATGGCTGATATCGATGTTTTTTTGCATGATTTAGATGAATATGGGTATTACATTCTTTGTAAACGATACCACTCATTGTACAATGAATTTAACGATTGTGTTCAATATTTTGTAGCACTAAACGTGTCATTTTCAAATACATATTACAATCATGACAGTCTTAGGGAGAACAATGACAGTCATACATTTCATCTTCTGTTTCTCAACAGCTGAAAGCCAGTCCTCTTATGCAGCATAGACTGTTTGGACCAGTACTGGACCACAACTTTAAAACAGACATTCCATTATCTGACAGTGATAAGGTAAGTACCAGATATATTCTGTCCTGTGTGTAAAACAACAAAGATAGGGTGAGTAGCAAATATAATCCATACCTTGTGAAACAAGACAGTCACAGGGTAAGTGGCAAATTAATGTTGTCCCATTTATAACAAGACAGTGATAGGGTAAGTGGCAAATAAAACATGTCCAGTGTATAACAAAACAGTGATAGGGTAAATGACAAAAAAAGTTTGTCTCATGTGTAAAAAGACAGTAATAGGGGGTAAGTGGAAAATAAAGCTTGTCTCATGTATAACAAGACAGTCATTGGGTAAGTTGCAAATATAGCTTGTCCCGTTTGTAACAAGACAGTGATAGGGTATAAGTGGCAACTACAGCTTGTTCTGTGTGTAACAAGACAGTCATAGGGTAAGTGGCAAATAAAGCTTGTCCCGTGTGAAACAAGACAGTGATAGAGTAAGTGGCAAATACAGATTGTCCTTTGTGTAACAAGACGGTCATAGGGTAAAGGGCAAATAAAGCTTGCCCCATGTATAACAAGACAGTTGTAGGGTAAGTGGCAAATATAGCTTGTCCCGTGTGTAACAAGACAGTGATAGGGTAAGTGGCAACTACAGCTTGTCCTGTGTGTAACAAGACGGTCATAGGGTAAAGGGCAAATAAAGCTTGCCCCATGTATAACAAGACAGTTGTAGGGTAAGTGGCAAATATAGCTTGTCCCGTGTGTAACAAGACAGTCATAGGGTAAGTGGCAAATATAGCTTGTCCCGTGTGTAACAAGACAGTGACAGGGTAAGTGGCAAATATAGCTTGTCCCGTGTGTAACAAGACAGTGA
>JAULCC010475497.1:0-10965 GCA_032358795.1 Nuttallia obscurata | reverse complement strand
CATGTACAAGACTTTCAGCGCAAAAACTTAATGGAATAACACTCAGTAGAGGCAACAGTGTTGACTTAGCCTACCCCGAACAAGCAAGAAAATAGATTCTATTAAAGATTATACCGGACGAGTCAACTGTAATATTGAATGGATGTCAATAGGCATAATAGACGATTGCTTAACAACAACAAACATTGCCTGAGACAACTTCTGTAATACCTAGATGCACGTATCTCTACTTGGGTTCCACGTTACTAAAGAAATATTAACAAAACACGTCAAACGAGTTAATTTTCTATTTCATGCTGCGGTCATTTCAAAATATGTTAAATGTAATTCAAAGATTTCGAATGAGCACAGAATATTAATTAAGTTGTCTATTCAACAAGGAGGTTCCTAGTAGGCGTATGTTTGCATTGCTCTCGGAGCTGTATCGAACTGATTGTTGACAGAGAATGTTTTTAATAAATGATTGATATTCTAGTGAATGACATGTTTCCAAAACATAAACCCTTTCTTTTGTCCTATAACGACGACAAACATTTGTTTGACAACAGTGGGAAAGCAATACGTCTAGCCTAAGATTTTACACGACCTCTTAAAAATTCAACTTACTTTTATATCTAGTCTTAAATCTCTACATTAACGATGTTCATCAGTCAAATTGTCAGTCAAAAGCCGGCAAATGTTGACCAAAATTGTTCAGTCAAAGAGTCGTGGTACTCAGCAAACGTCTAAATTTGTCACTTAACCAATTCATAGGTGGTACATAAGTTAAAACCCAGAATATGTGTTTCAAGCTATGATATATTTTCCTCATCGGATATCTTGTAATGTTAAGTTTCGAAATTTCTCTATTACACTACAAAGAAACGTTCTGAACAAATTCAAAAGCAAACAAAAAGAAGCAGGTTTGTTTTTAAAGCTAGTGTAATCATAACTTATTTCACAAACCAAGAAACCACTTGAGCACACAGACCAAAAGCAAAGCGACTTGATTCTATCCAACATGCATCAAACCACTAAAGAAGCCCTAAGCAGATTTTAATAGGTGCGCGAGTTAGTTGCTGGCTCTTTTGTGCTTATCTTCCATCATTACAAATTCGTTTGATATATCTTTAACATTTCTGTCGGTTTCGATGTTGGTGGAGTTTCTGAGGAGATAAGTCGGCACTGATTTATATGGTCTCACGCGGGGCCAACCAGGGGTCGCACGATCACTGCCCGGCTAAGTAATAATGTTCAAAAGAAAGACTCGTAAGAAAGGCACGTGCAAAGAATTCGCAGACTAAACTTCTTTCTCGAGTTGTGTGAATGGTTATGTTTCAGAACGGGTTTTATTATTTTGAAATCAAGTTGTTTATTCTGGCTTACTATTTGTTTTGTCGGAAACAATCAGTTGAGGCTTACTTTGAAGCTGTTTTACCTATAGCGGTAAAGTGCTTAGATATTATTGTATGACTTTAAATAGGTAGAAATTCTGCAAGTTAGTAAGTGAGGTGTTTTGGGCGTTTTTTTCTTCTCTCTATTATTTATGATAAAACTTATGAATTATTTAAGTCTTCCCAAGTCTCACCTTATATTCCATATTATATCCAAGCGAGATGGTAGTAGACAATTTATAATCACAAACACATCTAAAACATTTAGACTCCTATTCAATTTGAAGAGAAAATTACCGTGGGATGTCGAGATATCTAATATACAACACTATGTATCGTCATACAGAGTCTTACTTTACTTCATATCGTGATACATTGCTCACATCACTACATAATTATCGTGATACAACTTCTTACATCACTAAATATTGTGATACAGCTTCTTACATCACTCCATATCGTGATACATTACTAACATCACTCCATATCGTGATACAACTTCTTACATCACTAAATATCGTGATACATTGCTAACATCACTCCATATCGTGATACAACTTCTTACATCACTAAATATCGTGATACATTGCTAACATCACTCCATATCGTGATACAACTTCTTACATCACTAAATATCGTGATACATCGCTAACATCACTATATATCGGGATACAAGTTCTTACATCACTAAATATCGTGATACTTTGCTTACATCACTCCATATCGGGATACAACTTCTTACATCACTAAATATCGTGATACCTTGCTAAAATCACTAGATATCGTGGTACAGCTTGTAACATCACTTCATATACCGTGATACCGATTTAAGTGATAATATATTAGTAGTTGATGTCTACTCGATGTAGACCGACAAAAATGTTTTATGATTCTAAAAAACCAAAAACAAGCCGCATTAAACGCATTTTACTATAGTATTTGGTTTCAAACTGTTATAAAAATCAAATTCTTGTCACTTATAAACGTCATTTTTTTATTTGATAACATTTGATAGTATCTAGAGGTTTACTATTATCTATCCCGAGGTTTATGATTTTATAATTCATGCGTATTAGGTGGCTCTAACACTGTTTCATTTTACCGCTCCGCGTCTGTAAAATATGTCTGTACCTATCAGAAAACACCGTTCAAGAATGAGTATCATTCTAAAAACAACCTTCTAAATCTAAACGTCCCTTGTTTTCATGTCAAATTAATCTTATCACCATAGAAAACAAAGCAACAGAAGCAACAAAATAATCTTTCAACGGCAGACTGCACATGAAGCCGATAAGATATTGCCAAAACACTTAATCTTGCGCCATTTAACATCATCAGCCGTCAGGTAGTTTCCATGTCTCGTAAGATCTAGTGAGATCTAGCGAGATCTAGCGAGATCTTAAACCATGAGGTCAAACGTTAATATAATTGGTTAGAGCATGGAGATATTTCGGTTGTTAAGAATTTTTGCAGAGTTTGTTTGCAGATATTTGTAGTTTCTCTTACATTTTCGTCAGCAAATAACCGTGATAGATACTGGTGCATAGCCCGGTATGTCAGGAATGATTCTTTAAACAATATTTGGAAATTTAAAAAAAAGGGTAAAGCAGTATTTGGTATACAAAATTATGAAACATATAACTGGCTTTGAAATGCTGCGTGGATATTTTCCACTCCTTCAGGCGTGAATACTTCTCTAAGTACATAATGTATGTTCATTGACAGCAAATGGAATACTGTTAGGCATGTGTATTTTTCACTAAAATACCTTACGTCTTTAATGAATTCTTGAATTTTAAATACTTAAATCTTCAGGCGCATTTATTTAAATGAAACTAACTGTACTCAACTTCGCATGCTTTTAATTAGAGCAAAAACTCAAACCGCCATTAAAATTCTTGGTCAAATTCCTGATTCTATGGGCATGCTGTCTAAGACAACACCTATTTATTAGCATTCCAACATTTCAAACTTAAGCACATTTTATTCATTACACCAGGTGAAATGAATCTGAGATATCAAAATTTACTAAAACGCTTGTGAAAACAAATATTAAAGCTGGAGAGTTATTTCCCCTTGTGGTAATGTAAACGCTTATGAACAAATCAACAATGCGAAAACGAAGTATTCGACAAATATTAATCACAGCATTTCGGGAAAACTTAAACAATGCAAACTATTATAGTTTTTCTTAGAAGTATGACCATGTAGAGTATCCATTCGTACCAGGTTAGAACTCATTTATTATACCAATTAAGATATAATTATTGAAAGAGTCAACATTCTCTGAGTTGAGATCTAAGGTCAATCAAAAAGGTATCCAATTTAAGATAACAAGTTTTCAGTACCCCTAATTGAAAACTTTGATGCCTTCTAGAATTTTTATGAAAGCAATTAAGCCTAGCTGTGCACCGTAAACTTGATACGCTTTTCTTTTGTATGGTTTCCTTCATCCGTGAACATTTTATTGCAGTTTTTTTTCTTGCATTTGTTCTTTTGCCAACTGAATTAAACTGAACAAAGTTAGCTTTCAGCTATTTTCTTGTTTTTAACTGATGCATATTAATGAGCTTTTCGTGAGATAGCTTGTATCCTCAACCTACTTAATTGATATACGTTTCTTTTAATCGACGATTACAAGGAAATTCTGGCAAAATTTTGTATGTGGCTCCTGGAACTTAAGGTTTTATATTCGCGTTATGTTCGCTATAGACGGTTCCGCAAACGTGCATTTTGGCATGCACACAAACAGTGGTATAGGTTTCAATCTTCGAAAAACGTACTTTGTATGCTATTATCACTGGTTATCTAAGTTTAGCCCTGTCGGCGCCAATGGAATAACTAAGACACAATTCGCTTAATGAAAGACCCAGATCAAACTTCGAATACCTCGTATACGTCATGTGTTCCATGACGTCATATAAAATATGACTTCCGATACATGTCGTTGAATGGAACGGAACGTTTCTCGAAAAGAAGTGTTTGATAGCCGTTGTGTATATGTATTTTTTATTCAATACCGCCTTGAAACGAATGACAGCGACGTTCTTCTCTCTTTCCATTTTCTGGGTTCAGTTTTTTTTATTATTATTCTTTTTAATTGTATATTTTGTCTTTGGTTGGTCTGCTTTCCTTCGAGAAAAGGTTGGGGGAAGAGTTGGCATGCAAGTGTATAATCTTATTGGTTGTTATTTATTTATTTTTTGTTGTCTTAAAAATACCGTTGTAATATATATTCCATTGTAATCGGTTAACTGTCAAAGGCAAAAAAAAAACTTCAATCGAATTAAACACCGACGCGACACTCTAATCACGTGCCAATCAAGTCCTCGTTTGAAAAGGCGAATTTGTTTCATTTCACCGAACTTATCGTTCCTGGTAACAGAATAAGAGCACAAACTCGAGTATGGCATGAATATGTAGCCTAAATATGACAGATTACTGACATAAGTATGTCTAGGATTTCAAAATTCCATTGTTAAAGTGCAAACCTTTTTGTGCAAGAAGAATCAGATTCGTGTTTGAGCAGTAAGCAGTTTATATCAGTGGTGTGAAAGTAGATATGAAATCGGAGCTCCAGACCAGATAAATCCTTTCAATTAGCTGTCAGTTTTGATGTCGTGATAACAAAACTGGTCGATCAATCGTAAGCAATTTGGAGACATGCATTAAAAACTTGTCCACACTGTCTGTTCAATAAAGCACCCCCACAAGGCGCACATGTTTGTGATAATTGAATATTACTGAAGTAAATTCCTGAAGTTCTCAAAGATCTCTAAACAATGTCACTAGTTTTCGCGATGTTTTTCTGGTCCGCCTTTACTTACAAGTCACGCTCTGATAGGTCAATCATTAAAGTATCCGTTACTAATGCTTATAAATTTAAGCCAATTTGTTGCATGATTGAAAATTTTAAAAGACACAGCAAGCATGTAAATCTTAACTCAAAGAAATATGTGTTATTTCATTAAAAAAGAAAAAAAATTATTTTGGCTTAAACTGTATTTTTAAGTCATATTTCATAATGAGTTGATTCTAACTTTAGGACGGATCATTTTAACATTGTATTACTTGAAATGATAAATTATCCCGTAAAAGAACTGCTCAATGAAAAGCAGTTGGTCATATAAGTCAATAAAATATAGCGAACCTTGAAACAATAACGATATATTGGAGGTTTACAGGGAAAACGATGGTAGCTCCTGACCTTAATCAAGTATGACCATATCTGGGACCTTTGAAAATATCGATTTTAAGATCGTAGATTTCAATGTCCAGACACAGAATTGTCCGTTTAACGGCGGGTCTATGCAATGCAACTATACGAGTTAACTGAAAAATTGAAAACTACAAATAATTTGCTGTTCGTCATCAAATAGATAGTGAGTGAGTGTGTGAGTGAGTGAGTGAGGACGGGATGTCTTGCTGGGATGCATTGTCGGAATGCCGTACCGGGATGTCTGTGCAAATTTGTTGTATGAAAACGATTTATCGTACGGCATATAAATCTACAATTAAAATACAATGTTTGTTTTAAGTAGGTCAGAATATCGATAGCATGACCTTTTCGGTTGGGTGATTTTCTGTGGTATTGTTCTTAATGGCATCATAAATATGAAACAAATATAAAACGTTATTGCTTATCTTTAGTACGCCAGTGGAAGTTTTAAAACATACGCAGTACTCAATGGAGCAAATGAAAAGACCATCTAAATAATTCAGTGGAGGGTGACATAGGACTAAATAGCACACGCCTCCCTGGGTGGTCACCTGTCAGATATATTACAGTTTTGATAATTTTAATGAGTTAGTAAGAAACCTTTGAACCTACCATGTACCTCAAAGCAAATACGTAATGAAAGGTTGTTTTTCGTGTGAGATGTGCTACAGCAAGACTGTTTAATTTCTCATAAACCAAATCTAATAATTTGTATAAAAACAGTTAACAGTCCATCTAGTATTTCATTGGCTGAAATATATCATATATTTGTTTATGCCAATTATAGTGGCACAGTGCTCCAGATAAGGCGATTATTTTGAGAAATTTGGTTATGTTTTCCATGCTTCTCTACCAAACCTTATCTTGTGGGTACTCGGTGAGGCGATTCTTAAGAGTACTTACAAGATAAGGTTTGGCGGATAAACATGGAAAACAGACTTGATGAATTTCTGTAATACGCATCTTCTCTGGAGCCCTGAAGAAGACGCTGAGTGACCCTGGGTAGAACCACCCCACCCACCTTCCACAAGCTGGCTGGCTGGAGAGCCGCCTCTAATGAAAGAGATAATGCACTGAGGTGGACTCGATACCGAAGTCCTGGCATCGAGTGATTGCATGGCTTGAACCAATGAGTTACTAAAGCAGAAAAGAACAGAAAAGTAATTGACGTGTACATAGTACGTCATCATGATGTCTATATATAACACGTGCATTTTACAATAGCATAAACCTTCTACTATATAGTTTACATCATTTTGATAATTACCTCTTTACAACAATAATACTTATGCTTACGAAGGAGAGGCGCTGTGGAGAGGTTAGTCGTCAAGCGGACGCTTGAGTATTTTTGTTTGTTTTCTTGTCTTATTTACTAGTCTTTAGACTATATCTTTATCAACTATGCACTGCACGCTCTTAACCAAACGTGTTGGTTTTTGCTAATATTTATTGCGATGTATTGTGTACAGTCACAAAGGACACAGTGATGGCTTTACTAAATCCCCACAAAACCAAAATATTTCGACAATTACCATTTGTTAGTTGTTTTTTGTCAGATTTTATTGGCCCTTTGTTTGTACGTGGTAATTCGCAAATTTTCGTTTTATTGGCACTGTAAACAGGTATGCGAACTAAAGTCAACAGCGGCGAGCTATGCCCCGGCAAAGCACTTTGAGAACTCCTTTATTACGCGATAATGCCGGAATAATTCTTGTAAGCCAAACAATTCATTAGAACCGGTTGAATTCATAGGTTTTCCCATATCTCTTCTGAACGTCTATCTAGGAGATCTTCATCGGCGTAAAACAAATGTGTTAAAGCTATCGTGCCTCTTCGAAAATCTAGACTTATTCGAAAGTGTTACTCTCAATTTGAATATCAAAATTGTTAATATACGTCTCTTATGTAGAATATTTGCGTTTGAAATTATTGCATAAACGAAAATAGAAAAATCTCAGCTATAATGTATCGATTCGCGCATGCGCCAGTTGAATTTGATTTAGGTCGTAATTACTATGAATGACACAATAAAATAAGGAGGACGGAACTTCTGACAAATAAGGCGATCAAACAAACAACCAAGTTTCATCAAATAGTATTTAATAATGCAGATAAATGCCCTCCGTTAGTTTTAAAATGGCACGGGACCTTTAGTAAAGTCGAATGAAGCAAACATCACACATGCTTTCTGGCGGACTACTTTTATTCTATTTTTTTTGTGTGAATACTCGAAACAAAAGCCTGATGTCTCCTTTCCTATAATGTATTACCAGATAACTCTTGTGCTGGGATAATTTACAGCAAAGATTGTAATGTATATTTCTGTGATATAATCAACTGTCGAGCTCATTTCCGAACTGGATGGAATTAATTTACGTCTGTAGAATAGTCAGTGGAATTTGTATGTTTATTAATCTATAATTCTATTCATATGGCTAATAGCGAGAGGGATCTTGTTACCAACTATTTTAGCTTAACAGTACATGATAATAAACAGTCTTCCATAGATGTATAGATCATCAATAAACTGTTTAACGACTTTTTAATAGTTTTCGCCATCTCCTTTTTAAGGATTCTGATTTATTGCTTTATTGATTCGCACTTTTCAAGTAAACGTAAGCTGAGACACGCCGACGATGTTCGTAGAATTGTAGAGTCAATATATTATTTGCATTTCAACTTTTAAAAGTAGCAGTGTAGCAAGAAATGTTGTGTTAGCAGTGCTGAGTTACTTAAATGCGATAGCCTTTGACTTGCGTAGAACGTAAACTATACGCTATTTGAGTATATCTTCCACGGCCAATGTCTCTAGACTATTTTTTTAAAAATTGAAAATGGAATCATTAAAAGAGTGTGGACATTATAAATAGTTTGTAAAAAACAATTTAAAAGTATATCGTATACAGCAGTGAACGAGGTGTTTTTTTCTTCTTCTATTTCTTCGCAAATTCCCTAAACGTCTGCACATGACCTCACGTGCGCGGGCGTACATACAAAAATTACACAGATAAAAAGAAGAATTTCACGGTAAACTAGTAAAAGACTAATTAATACACTGTATCTTATAAGATCTGAGCTATACTTGAGTGCCATAGTGCACATTTCTTGTAAGTGTATCTGACAATACTTGTGTCTGCAGTGCCATTCGGCATTAGTAAGGTTAATCTGTATTCGAATAATGTGTAAGAAACACTTCATGTAAATCTTAGGTAAAGACGGGGAGAAAAAGAGACTTAATGAGACTGAGAGAAAGAGAGAGAGAGGCACACAGGAAGAAGAGAGAGAGAGACTTAATAAAAGGAACGAAATCAGGTCGCAGAAAGATATCCTGAGAGAGAGAGAGAGAGAGAGAGAGAGAGAGAGAGAATTATATGTCATGACCGAAAAGGCAAAATGAGAAAGAATAGGCAGATGAAAAGAGAAAGAGAAAGTTTACTGATAAATCAAATGCTAACAATATTGTACGTAATATTATACTAATTTTTTAAGGCACTTAGCCATTGTTACTTAAGTACCCGAGGAATTGAAATAAAAACAGAAAACATTCCTAAAAACCCTTGGCAACGTGTAGACTTCAGCAAAATAATATAATGGAACATTCAGTCGTCAAGGATGGCTACGTAAAAGGTTTAAATGTTTTCCGGCCACTTCAATATCGGAAAGTATATCCTCGCAGATAATGTATTTTCCTCCCAGAGAAAATCAGGGAACAGCGTTACAGCTATTAAGCTTACATCCTCTACAATACCAGCAGCGGATTTCGTCAAAAAAAAACTTAAGACGTTTGCAAAAGTCATTATCTAGCAAAGAAGTGGCAGGTTTTCTCTCCGTAAATTCGTTTGATCCTAACAGAGGCTAACAAATCGGATATCTTTTTCATCATTTTTTTTTCTCTCTCTCTCCACTTATAGGTGAGTATTAAACAAGCATTTAGAATGATTTTTTAAAAGAAAAGCGGTAATTGCAAAATGAGGGCAATTCCCACTAGATAGTGTTTTAAACCACATAATTTGTACAACATGGTCACTAATTACGATTGTACTACACATGCTAATTACAATACGTGTAGATTCCACTAAATCGTCTCTCATAGCTCAAGATTTACGGTAATTTGTAAGTAGTTTGCATAGATCTCTCAACGTGACTGGGTGTTACTGGTATGACAAATGTTCCATGAAATTATTGCGTGTGTTTAATCATATTACCGTAACATATCGTTAATAACATTATCTAAATACCACGTGTTGTCATCGTAACAGCGTAACCGCTGTCTAAACGTAGTAAACCCTAACTACGATAAAGCCCAACCTAGACTAGAAAACCTTGTTCTGTTTCCGGTCCCCTGTCCCAAAAAAAGAGGCTAGAAAGATAGAAATATCATTCTTTTAAATTGACAAGCTATACAAATGTTAAAGGTCAGGAGCAAATGCAAATGGTTGGCTGGGAGGCCATTTCCCCTTTATATGTACGATAGAGAAAATTAAATTCGACAATGTTCTTTAAACATAAAAACTTAAGTTTCATCGACCTCAAATGTTCTACATTTAAATTCTGTTTACTGTTTTCTAAAGCATCATTCCTTCCTTCCACACCCTGTTGTGTGTCTTGGTTTGCTGTTTTGAAAATTAAACTTAAAATTGAAATTTTTAGTATAAGTCAAATATTCCTTTTCAAGGGGTCTAGCTGCACTGGACAGAGGGACATGTTAAAACTTTTAGCCTGCTACGGGCGACCGAAATAGAATTTGCAAACAACTTGGATTCAGATTAGATTAGACGCCGAGTAACTCGGCGTCTAATCCGGATCCAAGCTGTTTGACACTCGGCCAATTGTTTCTCCAAATACTGGGCGATTCTGATGAATTCTAAAATTGAGGCAGACGACAGTTTAAGCAGACGACATTTGCTCAGCAGCTTTTGTAGACCGGTAACGACCTATGCAGACATTTTGGATTTTGATCAGGCATAACATAACACGGGACCCGGTTATGGATCTAAACTGTTTGAAACTCAGGTTCTATTTCTACAAAATAAATCTGGACTAGTTGTTTGTTTGTTTCATTTAAGTTACTTTATGCCAGCTAGGGCTAATTGACGCTCCAGAGAGAGGGGAGCGGATACACAGAACTCTTCTTTGATGTACTATGGTTCTTTAACGTGCCCAGTGTATAGCACTGATACACGTGAGGGCTAAACCCCGGCCGGTCACTTTATACTGACTCTGACAAACCAGTCATAATGATTACCCCAAATCCTGAACGTCACAGAGGGAAAGCCGTTACTATCAATTTAAAGTCTTTGGTTTGACCCGACAAGGGATTGAACCCGCGGCCTCCCGCGCTGGAAGCGGACGCTCTTCCATTTGAGCTTACCG